>JAVYIG010009109.1:0-81913 GCA_035222895.1 Strongylocentrotus droebachiensis | reverse complement strand
CCCAGACAACTACCCCAGGAAAATAACCCCAAGACAAATACCCTATAATGACAACTTGCTCAGGACAATTACCCCAATACAACTACCCCAGACAATAACTCCAAGACAAATACCCTATCACTTGCTCAGGACAATTACCCCAAGACAACTACCCCCAGGAACAATAACTCCAAGACAAATACCCTATGGGACAACTTTTTCATGACATTTACCCCAATACAACTTCCCCAGACAATAACCCCAAGACAAATAGCCTATAGGGAAACTTGCTCAGGACAATTACCCCAATACAACTACCCCAGACAATAACTCCAAGACAAATACCCTTTAGGGCAACTTGCTCAGGACAATTACCCCATAACAACTAACCCAGGACAATAACTCCAAGACAAATACCCTTTAGGACAACTTGCTCAGGACAACTTCCACAAGACAACTACCCCAGACAATAACTCCAAGGCAAATACCCTAGAGGACAACTTCCTCAGGACAATTACCCCAATACAACTACCCCAGACAATAACTCCAAGACGAATACCCTATCACTTGCTTAGGACAATAACCCCAAGACAACTACCCCCCATGACAATAAAACCAAGACGAATACCCTATAATGACAACTTGCTCAGGACAATGACCCCAATACAACTTCCCCAGACAATAACTCCAAGACAAATACCCTATCACTTGCTCAGGACAATTACCCCAAGACAACCACCCCATGACAATAAACCCAAGACAAATACATATATGAAAACTTGCTCAGGATAATTACCCCAAGGCAACTACCCCAGGACAATAAACCCAAGACAAATACCCTATAATGACAACTTGCTCAGGACAATTACCCCGATACAACTACCCCAGACAATAACTCCAAGACAAATACCCTTTCACTTGCTCAGGACAATTACCCCAAGACAACCACCCCATGACAATAAACCCAAGACAAATACCCTATAATGACAACTTGCTCAGGACAATTACCCCAATACAACTACCCCAGACAATAACCCCAAGACAAATACCCTATCACTTGCTCAGGACAATTACCCCAAGACAACTACCCCAGGAAAATAACCGCAAGACAAATACTCTATAGGACAACTTGCTCAAGACAACTACCCCAAGACAACTACCCCAGGACAATAACCCCGAGACAAATATCGTAGAGGACAACTTGCTCACGACAATTACCCCAAGACAACTACCCCAGGACAATTACCCCAAGACAAATACCCTAGAGGACAACTTGCTCAGGACAATTACCCCAAGACAACTACCCCAGACTATAACCCCAAGACAAATACCCTATAGGACAACTTGCTCAGGACAATTACCCCAAGACAACTACCCCAGACAATAACCCCAAGACAAGTACCTATAGGATAACTGCTCAGGACAATTACCCCAAGACAACTACTCCAGTTAATAACCCCAAGACAAATACCGTAGAGGACAACTTGCTCAGGACATTTACCCCAATACAACTACCCCAGACAATAATTCCAAGACAAATACCATAGAGGACAACTTGCTCAGGACATTTACCCTAATACAACTACCCCAGATAATAACCCCAAGACAAATAGTCTATAGGACAACTTGCTCAGGACAATTACCCCAAGACAACTACCCCAGACAATGACTCCAAGACAAATACCCTACATGACAACTTGCTCAGGACAATAACCCCAAGACAACACCCCCATGACAATAACCCCAAGACAAATACCCTATAGGACAACTTGCTCAGGACAATTACCCCAAGACAACTACCCCAGACAATAACCCCAAGACAAGTACCCTATAGGATAACTTGCTCAGGATAATTACCCCAAGACAACTACTCCAGTTAATAACCCCAAGACAAATACCGTAGAGGACAACTTGCTCAGGACAATTACCCCAAGACAACCACCCCATGACAATAAACCCAAGACAAATACCCTATATGAAAACTTGCTCACGACAATTACCCCAAGACAACTACCCCAGGACAATTACCCCAAGACAAATACCCTAGAGGACAACTTGCTCAGGACAATTACCCCAAGACAACTACCCCAGACTATAACCCCAAGACAAATACCCTATAGGACAACTTGCTCAGGACAATTACCCCAAGACAACTACCCCAGACAATAACCCCAAGACAAGTACCCTATAGGATAACTTGCTCAGGACAATTACCCCAAGACAACTACTCCAGTTAATAACCCCAAGACAAATACCGTAGAGGACAACTTGCTCAGGACATTTACCCCAATACAACTACCCCAGACAATAACTCCAAGACAAATAACCTTTCACTTGCTCAGGACAATTACCCCAAGACAACCACCCCATGACAATAAACCAAAGACAAATACTCTATAGGACAACTTGCTCAGGACAACTTGCTCAAGACAACTATCCCAGACAATAACTCCAAGACAAATACCCTATCACTTGCTCAGGACAATAACCCCAAGACAACTACCCCATGTAGGACAATAACCCCAAGACAAATACCCTTTAGGGCAACTTGCTCAGGACAATTACCCCATGACAACTAACCCAGGACAATAACTCCAAGACAAATACCCTTTAGGACAACTTGCTCAGGACAACTTCCACAGGACAACTACCCCAGACAATAACTCCAAGGCAAATACCCTAGAGGACAACTTCCTCAGGACAACTTCCACAGGACAACTACCCCAGACAATAACTCCAAGACAAATACCCTATCACTTGCTCAGGACAATAACCCCAAGACAACCACCCCATGACAATAAACCCAAGACAAATACCCTATAATGACAACTTGCTCAGGACAATTACCCCAATACAACTACCCCAGACAATAACTCCAAGACAAATACCCTATCACTTGCTCAGGACAATTACCCCAAGACAACTACCCCAGGAAAATAACCGCAAGACAAATACTCTATAGGACAACTTGCTCAGGACAACTTGCTCAAGACAACTATTCCAGACAATAACTCCAAGACAAATACCCTATCACTTGCTCAGGACAATAACCCCAAGACAACTACCCCATGCAGGACAATAACCCCAAGACAAATACCCTTTAGGGCAACTTGCTCAGGA
The DNA here is from genome assembly GCA_035222895.1 of Strongylocentrotus droebachiensis. NCBI lineage: Eukaryota > Metazoa > Echinodermata > Echinoidea > Camarodonta > Strongylocentrotidae > Strongylocentrotus > Strongylocentrotus droebachiensis. The sequence goes on along the minus strand of JAVYIG010009109.1, from coordinate 78,814 downwards.
CAATTACCCCATGACAACTAACCCAGGACAATAACTCCAAGACAAATACCCTTTAGGACAACTTGCTCAGGACAACTTCCACAAGACAACTACCCCAGACAATAACTCCAAGGCAAATACCCTAGAGGACAACTTCCTCAGGACAATTACCCCAATACAACTACCCCAGACAATAACTCCAAGACAAATACCCTATCACTTGCTCAGGACAATAACCCCAAGACAACCACCCCATGACAATAAACCCAAGACAAATACCCTATAATGACAACTTGCTCAGGACAATTACCCCAATACAACTACCCCAGACAATAACTCCAAGACAATTACCCTATCACTTGCTCAGGACAATTACCCCAAGACAACTACCCCAGGAAAATAACCGCAAGACAAATACTCTATAGGACAACTTGCTCAGGACAACTTGCTCAAGACAACTATCCCAGACAATAACTCCAAGACAAATACCCTATCACTTGCTCAGGACAATAACCCCAAGACAACCACCCCATGACAATAAACCCAAGACAAATACCCTATAATGACAACTTGCTCAGGACAATTACCCCAATACAACTACCCCAGACAATAACTCCAAGACAATTACCCTATCACTTGCTCAGGACAATTACCCCAAGACAACTACCCCAGGAAAATAACCGCAAGACAAATACTCTATAGGACAACTTGCTCAAGACAACTACCCCAAGACAACTACCCCAGGACAATAACCCCGAGACAAATACCGTAGAGGACAACTTGCTCACGACAATTACCCGAAGACAACTACCCCAGGACAATTACCCCAAGACAAATACCCTAGAGGACAACTTGCTCAGGACAATTACCCCAAGACAACTACCCCAGACTATAACCCCAAGACAAATACCCTATAGGACAACTTCCTCAGGACAATTACCCCAGGACAACTACCCCAGACAATAACCCCAAGACAAGTACCCTATAGGATAACTTGCTCAGGACAATTACCCCAAGACAACTACTCCAGTTAATAACCCCAAGACAAATACCGTAGAGGACAACTTGCTCAGGACATTTACCCCAAAACAACTACCCCAGACAATAATTCCAAGACAAATACCATAGAGGACAACTTGCTCAGGACATTTACCCTAATACAACTACCCCAGATAATAACCCCAAGACAAATAGTCTATAGGACAACTTGCTCAGGACAATTACCCCAAGACAACTACCCCAGACAATGACTCCAAGACAAATACCCTACATGACAACTTGCTCAGGACAATAACCCCAAGACAACACCCCCATGACAATAACCCCAAGACAAATACCCTATAGGACAACTTGCTCAGGACAATTACCCCAAGACAACTACCCCAGACAATAACCCCAAGACAAGTACCCTATAGGATAACTTGCTCAGGACAATTACCCCAAGACAACTACTCCAGTTAATAACCCCAAGACAAATACCGTAGAGGACAACTTGCTCAGGACAATTACCCCAAGACAACCACCCCATGACAATAAACCCAAGACAAATACCCTATATGAAAACTTGCTCACGACAATTACCCCAAGACAACTACCCCAGGACAATTACCCCAAGACAAATACCCTAGAGGACAACTTGCTCAGGACAATTACCCCAAGACAACTACCCCAGACTATAACCCCAAGACAAATACCCTATAGGACAACTTGCTCAGGACAATTACCCCAAGACAACTACCCCAGACAATAACCCCAAGACAAGTACCCTATAGGATAACTTGCTCAGGACAATTACCCCAAGACAACTACTCCAGTTAATAACCCCAAGACAAATACCGTAGAGGACAACTTGCTCAGGACATTTACCCCAATACAACTACCCCAGACAATAACTCCAAGACAAATACCCTTTCACTTGCTCAGGACAATTACCCCAAGACAACCACCCCATGACAATAAACCAAAGACAAATACCCTATAATGACAACTTGCTCAGGACAATTACCCCAATACAACTACCCCAGACAATAACTCCAAGACAAATACCCTATCACTTGCTCAGGACAATTACCCCAAGACAACTACCCCAGGAAAATAACCGCAAGACAAATACTCTATAGGACAACTTGCTCAGGACAACTTGCTCAAGACAACTATCCCAGACAATAACTCCAAGACAAATACCCTATCACTTGCTCAGGACAATAACCCCAAGACAACTACCCCATGCAGGACAATAACCCCAAGACAAATACCCTTTAGGGCAACTTGCTCAGGACAATTACCCCATGACAACTAACCCAGGACAATAACTCCAAGACAAATACCCTTTAGGACAACTTGCTCAGGACAACTTCCACAAGACAACTACCCCAGACAATAACTCCAAGGCAAATACCCTAGAGGACAACTTCCTCAGGACAATTACCCCAATACAACTACCCCAGACAATAACTCCAAGACAAATACCCTATCACTTGCTCAGGACAATAACCCCAAGACAACCACCCCATGACAATAAACCCAAGACAAATACCCTATAATGACAACTTGCTCAGGACAATTACCCCAATACAACTACCCCAGACAATAACTCCAAGACAAATACCCTATCACTTGCTCAGGACAATTACCCCAAGACAACTACCCCCAGGAAAATAACCGCAAGACAAATACTCTATAGGACAACTTGCTCAGGACAACTTGCTCAAGACAACTATTCCAGACAATAACTCCAAGACAAATACCCTATCACTTGCTCAGGACAATTACCCCAAGACAACTACCCCATGCAGGACAATAACCCCAAGACAAATACCCTTTAGGGCAACTTGCTCAGGACAATTACCCCATGACAACTAACCCAGGACAATAACTCCAAGACAAATACCCTTAAGGACAACTTGCTCAGGACAACTTCCACAATACAACTACCCCAGACAATAACTCCAAGGCAAATACCCTAGAGGACAACTTCCTCAGGACAATTACCCCAATACAACTACCCCAGACAATAACTCCAAGACAAATACCCTATCACTTGCTCAGGACAATAACCCCAAGACAACCACCCCATGACAATAAACCCAAGACAAATACCCTATAATGACAACTTGCTCAGGACAATTACGCCAATACAACTACCCCAGACAATAACTCCAAGACAAATACCCTATCACTTGCTCAGGACAATTACCCCAAGACAACTACCCCAGGAAAATAACCGCAAGACAAATACTCTATAGGACAACTTGCTGAGGACAACTTGCTCAAGACAACTATCACAGACAATAACTCCAAGACAAATACCCTATCACTTGCTCAGGACAATAACCCCAAGACAACTACCCCATGCAGGACAATAACCCCAAGACAAATACCCTTTAGGGCAACTTGCTCAGGACAATTACCCCATGACAACTAACCCAGGACAATAACTCCAAGACAAATACCCTTTAGGACAACTTGCTCAGGACAACTTCCACAAGACAACTACCCCAGACAATAACTCCAAGGCAAATACCCTAGAGGACAACTTCCTCAGGACAATTACCCCAATACAACTACCCCAGACAATAACTCCAAGACAAATACCCTATCACTTGCTCAGGACAATAACCCCAAGACAACTACCCCCATGACAATAAAACCAAGACGAATACCCTATAATGACAACTTGCTCAGGACAATGACCCCAATACAACTTCCCCAGACAATAACTCCAAGACAAATACCCTATCACTTGCTCAGGACAATTACCCCAAGACAACCACCCCATGACAATAAACCCAAGACAAATACCCTATATGAAAACTTGCTCAGGATAATTACCCCAAGGCAACTACCCCAGGACAATAAACCCAAGACAAATACCCTATAATGACAACTTGCTCAGGACAATTACCCCGATACAACTACCCCAGACAATAACTCCAAGACAAATACCCTTTCACTTGCTCAGGACAATTACCCCAAGACAACCACCCCATGACAATAAACCCAAGACAACCCAATAAACAAAACACTAAAAAGTAACCTCTTTTGGGAGTGTATTTTAAGTGATTTTAAAGTATGGTGCCTCTTGAACTAAATTTAAACGTTATAGACACGTGCTTTCATTTCAACAAAAAAGGTACTCCTGTTCACGTTTTCATCTAACCTAAAAACCACCAATTTATCACGCGACTGGAGTAACGTGATTCCACTTACCTCTGTAAATCACATGTTTATGACCAAATAACCACTTGACCAAGCAACGAGTTTTGTGTCCGTTAACCGATGGTGGTGATAAATACGTAATTATTTGGTCTTGTAAGCACATTAATCGATTGGTTTCACAGGTTATCCAAGGTTGATGGTAATAATCACGTTACTTACACCGGCTAATCGTCTGATTGTTCTGTCCGTGAATCTCTGGTTATATTAAATTAGTAATTCTGAGGTGTCTTACACACCTCTTTAAATGGTTTCAAAGTTACCATAACTTTCTTGGTTATGATCACGTAGCTAAAACTGATTACTAATCTAAGCTGTGAATCCGTGATATTTAGGTGTGAAAAATAAGTAATTATTAGGTGTCTTAAAACACCTATTTAAATGGTAGTCAAAGTTGCCAGCAGTTCCGCGGTGATGATCTCGTGAATCAAACGGATTATTAATCTAAGCTGGGCATAAGTGACTTTTAGGTGTGAAAAATTAGTAATTATTAGGTGTTTTAAAACACCTTTTTAAATAGTTTCAAAGTTACCATAACTTTCTTGGTGATGATCACGTAGCTAAAACTGATTACTTATCTAAGCTGTGAATTCGTGATATTTAGGTGTGAAAAATAAGTAATTATCAGGTGTCTTAAAACACCTTTTGAAATGGTAGTCAAAGTTGCCAGCAGTTCCGCGGTGATGATCTCGTGACTCAAACGGCTTATTAATCTAAGCTGGGTATTCCGTGATTTCCAGGTGTGAAAAATGAGTTATTCTTGGGTGTCTTGATGGTTTCACAGCTACCATTTAAGTTCCGTGGTGATAATCCCGTGTCTGTTGGCATATTTCTATTTTCACCAGTTGATAACTGACTGTTGGCATATTTTCATTGCACCAGTTGATAACTGGTCTGTGTGCATATTTCCAGTTGCACCAGTTGATGACTGCTGGCTGACTGTTGGCATGTTTCCAGTTGAACCAGCTGACACCAATTAATTTGCATATTGAATATGGGGTGCGTGCAGATCTATGTTTTTTAAACAATTTATCTGAATTTACAGCATATTTCTTAATTACTGATGATTTAGTTATATGCAATTCATTTCGAAAATACTACAAATATAAATTACCAGTTATTAGGACATTTCGCTACTTCGTATGAATTACATTTAATTAAACATGAATAAGGAAAACATTAACTAGAACTAAAATAATTTCAATAAAATACAAGTATATGAAAAAAATTCGATTAATACAATTATGTAAGTCTACTTATTACCAATGCCCTTTACATTGGAAATACAGACGTAACAGTATTGAAGTGTTGTTGCCGTTCAACTGGTTGGAAGTTTTACCAAATGGTTCTAATGGCTCAGCTAGACCAGTTGAATTCTAACTGGTCTGGATCAACTGGATTATTTAGCCCATTTCAATTTCCGGGGTTACCAGTTGGCATTCACTGGTTCATCAACTGGACCAGTTGCAACTAGCTTTCTCCTCTGAGATGTTAGCAACCACCACCCCCCCCCCCCCAACCCCACCCCTCTAATCCCAAACTGCTTCCGGCGCGCCTGGACGTAATTATGGAAGATCCAAAACACGATGCTCAGAAACGGGATGAGAACGTCATTATTTTGGTTCATTTATTGTGTAACATTTGCGTAATTATTGGGTTGAACGCGGGTTACAGTAATATATTTCCTCTTCGACGTAATATTCACGTGAATTTCACGCATATATTTTGACTAAAACTATCACTAACGCTTCACGTGTTTCTGTGACGCGATAATTTCGTTTATGAAGATGTAATTTCATAACCCAAAAAACACGGGAGTATTAGGTTTCCAAACCATGGTCTCCAAGGTAGGGATAATCACGTTATTATAATGGTGATATTGCAGTGACAATTGCGTGATTTAGTGTACGTGTGTTTTAAGTGCCCTAGTGCAATAAACGTATTAACACATTTACGTAAATGTCCGGTGTTTGAAGAACGTAACTCTCCTCAAGTCGATACCTTGATATTGACGTGATTTTCACGTGATTTTGTTTATTGGGAAATACCCTATAATGACAACTTGCTCAGGACAATTACCCCAATACAACTACCCCAGACAATAACTCCAAGACAAATACCCTATCACTTGCTCAGGACAATTACCCCAAGACAACTACCCCAGGAAAATAACCGCAAGACAAATACTCTATAGGACAACTTGCTCAGGACAACTACCCCAAGACAACTACCCCAGGACAATAACCCCAAGACAAATACCGTAGAAGACAACTTGCTCACGACAATTACCCCAAGACAACTACCCCAGGACAATTACCCCAAGACAAATACCCAAGAGGACAACTTGCTCAGGACAATTACCCCAAGACAACTACCCCAGACAATAACCCCAAGACAAGTACCCTATAGGATAACTTGCTCAGGACAATTACCCCAAGACAACTACTCCAGTTAATAACCCCAAGACAAATACCGTAGAGGACAACTTGCTCAGGACATTTACCCCAATGCAACTACCCCAGACAATAATTCCAAGACAAATACCATAGAGGACAACTTGCTCAGGACATTTACCCTAATACAACTACCCCAGATAATAACCCCAAGACAAATAGTCTATAGGACAACTTGCTCAGGACAATTACCCCAAGACAACTTCCCCAGACAATTACTCCAAGACAAATACCCTACATGACAACTTGCTCAGGACAATAACCCCAAGACAACACCCCCATGACAATAACCCCAAGACAAATACCCTTTAGGACAACTTGCTCAGGACAATTACCCCCAAGACAACTACCCCAGACAATAACTCCAAGACATATACCCTATAGGACAACTAACTTGACAACTAACCATCCCAGATAACAATTCCAGGCAACTATCACCATCAACTATTTTGCTAAATTGATACACAATTCCTGCAAAATGACCCCCTGTATAAATAACTTTTATTTCATTGCCTTTAATAGGGAAAGTATTTTGAGGACAGTCGTGTATATTGTATTTTTTGTAGCCGAGGGCAATCACCCCCTTGCCCCGTGGCCACCCCTTAGCTATACCACTGAGTCTACATACAATAGAAGTAAGACCAACAGCGAACACCATGTTTGAATATTATGTTGGTGATGCTAGAACGGGGCCCCGTTCGGATTAGCAAACACTGATTCGTGTCTACGCCTGAAGTCTGGGCACGTCTTTCAAACAAACCGTGCAGGAATATCCAGCGATGCACAGCGGTCTATAACACAACGGATACGAACATGGGAATTCGGGGATGATACGGGATATTTCGTGTATATTCGTGTAAATGCCACAGGCAACAAGATCTCCTTAGACAATAAATAAGCATTATTTATAGATCTATTTGAGCGAGAGAAAAAAAACGCCGACAGCTAAAAATTGTCGATCAATTCCACGAATTGCACATTTTAAAAAGAATTCAAGATGGGCCTTTAAGATGGGGGGGGGGTGGTTGGATGCCGGCGGCCAAAGTTCATGTACATGCTTGTTCCACCCCGGGCTCTGTCACTCCTCATTGTCCAAAGAAGATTTCGCCTCCTGTCTACCAATAATCCTGGAACTGCCCCTTGTCTGACCCCCCCCCCCCCCGCCCCCTCCCCCATCAAACACACGCACATTCTCCAAATCAACATTGAAATCTTGTAATAACTACTGGAACTTCAGACAGGGCCAATATTGCAGCCCTTTGTTGTTGGTGCTGTTGTTGTCGTTGTTGTCTCTTTAATGATGAAAATGATTGGAACAACTACCCCTCCCCCCCCCCCAAAAAAAAAAAAAAAATAGTAATAATAATAATAATAATAATAATAATAGTAATAATAATAATAATAATAATAATAATAATAATAATTTAAAAAAATAAAAAACAAAACAAAAAAATCTCACGAATCGGGCCATCTCCCTCGCCGCCGACTGGATCCGCCCTGACCTAGGTTGTATATTAGGCCTACTTTCGATTTTGTTGAAAAATGCAGAAAAATATTCAAACAAACAAACAAACATACAAACATTTTGTTAAAGAAGTAGATAGACAGAAAGATCATCATATCAAACCGATTTGCCGACATGGATAAACATGATTAAAAAAAAAAGATGTGCGTGTATTTGGGAACAAAAATGGATGGATTTTGCGAAAATAACTTAGATGGATGGGGTAGGGGTATACCGACCCCCACCTCCCCCCTTCTAGCAGTACCCCTTCTTCCATTCATTTGCCTCTAACCCCTTGTACTTTAACTTAGATCTTAGCTTCAGCCAAACTTTCCTCGTGAGGCAATCACCAGCTCGAAACCCAGGACGAGTTTGACCCCCTAATGTCCGCTTATCAACCCAAATTTTGCCTAGACATGCTAAAAGGTCTTCTCAATTCCTCTTCTTCTGCTGCTAATCTTCGAAGTGTTACGCAGCCTATCACGAAGATCTGTAGGAATATTACCAGTTGTGCATGCAGGCACACTGAACCAGGGTGGTATGCGAGAGGTGAAGCATATTGACGTGTATGTGGTGGGGCTCTTCTACACAGGGGGGGGGGGCTCCAGCATGTCTTATTAAAGGGAGTGTAGCTTGGCAAATACTGGTTAACGCCATCTACGTCTACTTTTGGACAACTGCACTTAAACGAATGAACTTATTAATTAATGGTAGTCAGCGACTTAATCTCTACATGGTCAGCGTTCGCGACACAGACCGAAGTTCTCCTCACGCTTCGGTTTCTCGTATGTTGTACGCACGTGATTGCTGCGACCGCGTCGTCCGTATAATATTGGAAATGATCCTACATGTTTTTGTTTAAATAATTAACGTTCAAGGCGGGCGGCGGGGGTTAGGGAACTGTAGCCGCGCAACCCTCTCCTCTCTCCCCTCCCCCAGCAGCGAAGTGGACAATTTGTACATCTGTATCATAATCATTATTACTGCAATGTCAATATTTTGCTCGCTTCCTTCGCTCGCTTCCTTTGCTCTCTTACAACAGTAGAAAAGGGAAGTTGGAATTAAAACCCCACCCTACTACAAAATCTGTTCCTGCTTCTTTCAAAATAATTCTCATTATGATGAACATTTATTATTTACATAGCTAAAGATATTCGAAATTTTAAAGTAAAATGAAGGTTGAATGTGCATGAATATAGTCTTTTTAGTAAAAAAAATGAACCGAAAGGTTAATCAATAATTCATGCAGTCTGCTGTATGTCTGCAGCTCTTATTCATAATTCTTCCCTTCGTCTTATTCCTTCCCCTTTCTCATCTTTGTTTATATTTTATGAAGCTATATTAGGAGCATGTAAGAGTGCTTGCTCGATCACGTGACCTCTCTCATACCACCTGCCTTCGGTCTGCCTAAGCCAACATCATCAAGGGGTCGCCGCAGGAAATTACACTCCACAGTAGCGGGTCCAGGATTGTCTGACCGACCGGGGAGGGGGAGGGGAAAACACACACGCCCACATAATGGCATCAAATTGCAGATGCTCCTTTAACCCCACCTTCCAAAAAATTGTAATTATAAACAATAATTGTGTTTAATCACAGTTTCAGTGTTGTTGTTGTTTTTGTTGTTGTTGTTGTTGTTGTTATGGAGAGGGGGTGGGGGCGTAATATAAAATTACGTTTGGGGCGCATGATAAGAGGCACATATTTTGGTTCTTCCTTTGTATTCAAGGTAAGTTAGATTGGATTTTGCAGGGGAAGGGGGTGACCCGGCCCACGTCCCCTAACCTTTCCATCCGCTACCCCTCCTCAACATCCGATCTCGACCGTTTCCCCCAGTCACGTGACGAACGTTCCAAACATGATACCGTCACCTGCTTGTCTGTTTGAAGATGTTGTCAATGTGACACCGTTTTACACCCCCACTATAATAAAAACACAACAGTACCAGCGGCGAAGATAGGGTACACGGGACACAGAGCTCCCAATCAATTAAATGGTGAATGGTGTGTTGGCTCAGTCAGTAGAGCGTCCACCTCACAACCGGGAGGTCGTGGGTTCGAACCCCGGCCGCGTCATACCATAAGACGGTTAAAAGACGGGAAGTTGCTGCTACCTTGTTTGGCGTTCAACAAGGGGGATAGAGCAACGTCGATCTGGCGCTGGCTGCTCAGTGGCTGCCGGGCTCACGATCAATTGGGCAAAAAGTATTTCCATTTTCGGTTTAATAAAATTAATTTGGAGTGGATCGACTAAAAGATGATTTTTATTATTATTATTATTATTATTAAAAGGAACACGATCGCAAAGGCTTTTGAAAAGTCAACCTAAGGCAATTTCAATGGCACTGCCAATCTCCTACTTAAAAGTAACCTGTACATGGCATCTAATGGGTATACATGTACACAAAAATGGCTATTGAAATCACCGTTGAGTCAATATTTGAATATCATGTTAAGAAAAAAATAAAGGCTATTGAAATCACCCTTGAGTCAATATTTGAATATCTTTCCGATCATGTTAACAAAGAAGAAAAATAAAGGTACAGGTAGAATGGGAGCGAGAAAGAAAACGTGAATGGAAGACAATACTACTGCCCTCCTTCCACAACCTACTGTACTCTATTGCTTTCAAATTCATCATCAAACTTGTCTAGTGCTCTGACCCCCCCCCCCCCCCCCCCTGCCCCCGCTACACCACTGCGTGACAGTGCAACCCCTCCCCCATCCCCAACCCTGCTCCCTACCATGTATACCGGTAAGCAAAAATATATATTGCTGTAGAAATTGAGAGGGACTATTCAATAACACACATACACACAAATGGGGTTCAAAAACGGAGTTATATCAATTCTAGTTGTTTTGTTGTTCTTGTTTATTCTTTAGTTTCTTTTTGTTTGCTTTGTTTGTTTGCTTTTAACTTATCGCCCATATTACTATCCAATGTGCTTTTATTGTGATAAAAGGACTCGTTGTCTTGATGTGTCCCGGCACGGGTTCACATGTCCTTTCTATGGCAGGGATATTATTCCATTAGTTGGATGTTTTATCCCTCCCTCTCTCTCTCTCTCTCTCTCTCTCTCTCTCTCTCTCTCTCTCTCGCCTTTTCTGCTTCTTTTTGAGGTGTAAATATGTCACGTAATGAGCTCAGCGAGTCTGCGATCACTCAAGTTGAAAGTGGAGAGGAGCAGCCAGACTCATCCCCCTCCATCTCAGCGTCAATTTATTCACTTTCTATCTTTCTCTCATTACTTATATGACTTTCCATCCCTTCGCTCTTCTCGCCCCCCCCCCTTTCTCTCTCTCTCACTCTCTCTCTCTCTTTCTCCCTCTTTCTGTCTCTTTCTCTCTTATACTAGCTTTATTTGTCTTCCCACTCTCTCTCTCTCTCTCTCTCTCTCTCTCTCTCTCTCTCTCATGCTATCTTTATATCGGCTTCGGTCTTTTATATGTTTGTTTCTGTATGTTCTTCTACAATATATTTACGCGAATCCTACTTTTCGATAGATATTATGTTCATCTCCATAGACCCGACCTCATTCTTCTTCACTTTTGTTGATTTATTTTGTTGATGTGTTACCGTTTTTCATGATGCTTTTGTTCCGTTTTTTATCATTTTAATTTGCTTATTATCATGTTATAGTTAATCATCTAATTTTGTTTGATTTTGATTCGCAGGCCAAGGCGCCGAAACCTTCCAATCCGAATTTGACCTGCTTCGACAGTCTTATCATTTATCATCACACACATTAATGTTGCATACCCTTCAGCGCCATACCACATTTATTCCCCATCATCTTTCCTCTCATTGAATCCATCTCTTCTCCCTTTCGTTTAAAGTGACTCGGTGACATTGCCTAAGATTCTGACACAAAATCCTGGATTTAGCTCATGCTGCAATCATAATTTGAAACCTTTACTAGGTCAGTTAGGAATCCCATGACTTTTACAAGCCGATTGCCTGTCCATTTATGAAGATATTTATAAGTGGAAATCGAAATTTCATTTTTCGATTTCCTTACGGTTTTTATAACACTACAGTCTATTGGGGAAAATGTATATGGTAAAACCGGTCACTCAAAGATTTTTTAAAACTTTTTTAAGGCACTTCATGATCATTTTGAAGCGTATTTTTTGTTAGGGCTTCAATATTACACCATATCACAGACACTGATAACACGTAGGGCCATGCATCTCAGATTTAACAATGTTAAACGATGCCTTTAAAGCCCATCAATACTAGCGAACAGGAGGTATTATACGACCCTGCAAGGTCACTGGACAGGTGGTTATCTCATCAAATCAGCTCTCAATTAACATAAAGAAAAGAGGATCATGGGGGACCAATGGTCACCGATTATGCATTATTTGTTATATAGAGGGAGCAAGTAGCTATAAGTAGGCAGTGTGGCTTTAAATCTTCAGACAGTGTGTATTTTCTGTCTGCCAATCTCGCTCTTCTCCTTGCTTGAAAATGAAGGGCAAATGTGCATCATGAGCGATGACGTCATTTCAAGGTCATTGCCAGAGAAATTGAAATAACGATTTTCGTAGCTGATTGGTCTTGTGGATGAAAGTGGCCCCTAGGTGCATGTGGTATTTTTAGGGAGCATCACTTATCGTAGCCTAATAACAACTGCGGTTCAATATATTTTCTTCTTTTCTTCATTCCTCTCTGTTCATCTTTCGCTTCCCCCCCCCCCCCTCTCTCTCTCTCTCTCTCTCTATATCTATCTCTCTCTCTCTCTCTCTCTCCCTCTCTCTCTCTTCACTTCCATTCTTGACTGTGCCTAACTCTCGAATTCTTTTCTCCCCCTCTGTCACCCTTAGTCCCGATTATGCATTTATGATTTCATTTCAAATTCAAAGTAATTTAATTTTTCAGAAGACGACCAGTATTGGATCATTGGTTAAGAACATGAAGAGTCGTAAGTGAAACCATATAGGGCTGAAATATGCAGGTTTCTTCAAAGTGAATTGCTGTGGTCTATAGTTGATGAATTACCGGACTTTGAATCACAAGGATGTCGGGTTCCTACTTCTTTACTCTGTTGTTTGGCGAGACATTAACATTTGCCACTCCCGTAGTAACTGAGTACCTGGGGGGGGGGGGGGGGGGGGGGGTGTTTCATCAACTAAAATTGATTTCGATTTTAAAAATCAATTTTTAGGCCGAATCGATGTTAGCTTAAGATACTTGTAAACTGTTTCATCAAATCGATTTTAGGCTAAAAAATAGATTTTAGGGCTCTGTAATCAAGGCTAGTCAATTTGGAGTTAATCGATCACAAAATGACATCGCTAAACTACTGCAAGAGAGTCCTTGAAAAGTAAGTCAATTCCGTTTTTCTTTAACAATACTAATTCTATTTATAAAAACTTTGTTTTTTGGAAGAAGAAATTTATTCCTATCATTTGCGCTAATTCAGAATCATATCCATACTTTGACCAGTAACTCTGGCGTGGAGATATACCCTACTAAAACATTAATCTTGATCAATTGTTCAGATAATGGTCATGATTTAAAAGTTGTAATATGTTTCTTACCTGTTTCGTGTCAATTTCTTCTGATCTTTTTTGGAGTATTTTTCCTAAAAACGAAGACTTGTATTAGCCTATAAACACTTTCTCACGGGATTCACGGCAAACTGCTGCACATTACAATTGCATACCGCACCGACGGTGGGTTGCGGGCGCGGGTCAAAGTATGGATATGGTTCTGAATTAGCGCCCTCTCATTTTTAAGCAAATAACTTTTCTTTTATTAAACCGAACGTTATTTAAGATAAATATCAATTAATATCCCATAATTTTTCATCATATCAAATTGCGTAATGCAGGCGCCAGGAGCGTTTCCCTTGTTTGTTTGTGCGGTGGGCCGAATCATTCAAGCAGAGATTTTGGCCCAAAAAAATTGAACTGGAAGGTGAGTGAAGGTTTGCCCACGCAATCTAGGAGTTTTCGCAAGAAATGCTTTTTCACATGTTCATAAACGTGATCTACACTTTTGTCCATAAAGTAGATCTTACACGTTATCTGTGTTGAAGAAAAGGTAGTCTCTTGTAAGAACAGTTGAGTTTTTAAAAAGGTAACCCAAGACGGTGTGAAATGTTTATATTTTCTTTGGTAACAAGAAACGGCTAAACAGAAATCTGACCATCATCAAGTATTGCTATCGAAAAACTTGTGACTTATTTGGTCACAACATACTTGAAATATAAGATTACCGAACTGATTTTTTTTCTTCGATTGGTGAAATAACTATGCCCCGATGGTCATAGCATTGTGCGATCTGAAATGGTTTAGAGAAGTATAGTAGTTATCACTATGTAGTGAAACGAGTATTCATTTGAAGTGAGGTTACATGTTAAACTCGTGTGACTCATTGGTTCCCCAACTATATCTGATTACCTGTAATGAATTTTTGAGAAGTTGCATATAGCCTAATGAATGCCATAAACAGAGAATTCCGATGTATACATGTATATGGGAAGAGTTTCTGGATTCAAGATTGCAAGTATCGTAAAATCTAAAAATATCAAATACGGTGGTTTACTACTATTTAAACAGATTTTTCTCTCTTTTAACACGTCCAACTCAAGAGGAGTAGCCATTTTTTTAAAGAACACTCTCCCTGTAAATATTAATAGAATTAAAGTAGATATCACTTATAAAAATGTTTGTATGTTTGTTAGTTGTTGTTGTTGTTGTTGTGGGGGGGGGGGGGGGGTGGGGGGGGGGGGTGGCGAATGGCTAACTTTTCGACAAGTGCTTCGCGTCGGAAAGATAGCTTCATCCAGATCGCCTCGGAAGTGATAGTTAGTCCCATTACCTTTACCAATGGTAATTATTTGCTTACTATACCGTCCTATGAAATTTATTTCCTGAAGTTTAGGTCCAAAGGTAGTGGATATAACTTTACAATAACGAAAGATGTGTGCGCTTGTAAAATGGCACCGGCATACTCCTCAGGGGGCGGCGCGTATGCACTATCATGTGTGGATTAGCAAATAAATATCCAGTGACCAATGTAATACTTATTACAATGTAAAGCGCTTAGAAACGTAGTATTAGCCTAAGCGCTATACACAAGTGGTTTTTATTATTATTATTTGGTACAAGTTCCACATAAACTTTACGACACCGATTTATAGTTGTAATCATATAGTATACAAATCGTTATCCGTGAAATACATGTAGGACAAAACGTTCAATTCTATACAAAATCAAAAAATTCGCAAAAAAGACTGTACTTTTAAAAGGTAGGTCTTTGCCAAGGTCAGGGGAATGTGAAATGGAGCAGAACTTATTTACCATTTATTAGCTCCTGAAATATATTTAAACGTCATAATTACAGAGTGTTTGCTTGTCTTGCTAGGTTTGTTATCGAGGTCAAATCTTGCTATAGAAATAGTCTTTTTTTCTTTTGTCGTATTTATGTTTACAGCTCAATGAATATCTCTGACACGTACACCTTTAACAAACAACGATAGCATCTATAAACACGAGATAGAAAACTTTTTGTCATATTACCTCTATTCTTCTTTTGTATTATTTCCACTCTGAGTCTATTCATTTCTGAATTGGAATGCGTGTGTATGATTATAATAAACAATAATAATTTTTTTTACCCAGGAAGGCCTCATCAGCACCGGTGCTGTTCTTCCTGAGGGCCCTGCAATCAGGGGCGTCGCTAGACAAGTTTTTCAGTCGGGGGGGGGGGGGGGTGGGTGTAGAGGCCACCGATTACCGACAAGACTAGCCACTAATTACCGACAAATACATTAATGCCAATGTGCCAATGTCTACAAATTAAACCCTATAAACGGGGGCCGGGGGCTAATTTTCCCCACGAACTAGCTTTACCTGCGCATGCGCACATTGTCATTTTCCCTTGACCTCATAAATATACTGTTTATTTCGTCAAGACTAGTAAGCGTTATAGCTATCTAATGTGCAACCTATAGGTGTGCAGCTATTCGGTCCTGGGTTCGAAGTTGGGTGGGGCAATTTTTGAACCCCTTTTTTTTTTTTTGCTGATATAATAGTAAGGTTGACAATGGCAATGATAATAGACCAGTTCACGGTGAGCACATGGCCCAAATGACCCCGAATATCCACATATCTTCAAAACATGTAGAGGTTTCACTTTGTACATAAATAGCCTTCGTTTCCCCCTTTTCAAGGAATACCTCCACCTGTGTATCATGGAGTGCACTGATTGTGCATAAATGAATAATGATTACATAACTTTCATGAGCACGTATCCAGTATTTTGTCTCCGTTTATTTCATAATTTGGTCTGCAATGACTTTTATCTGCTCATGCTCAGACTGCAACCATGAACTGGCTTATTGACAATGGCTTTTAATGATTGCTAGTGAAACTTCGAGAAAATACAATTGTTGTTGTTGTTGTTGTTTTAGTTTATAGGCGTTTGTCATTCAGAAGTGAATATTTACAAGCATTATAGTTGTATTGTCTCTTTTGAAGTCGTCACAGCGGATAAAAAGTCACAGATCGCAGGAAAAAATCATTCGCCGGCCGACCGACATTATACATCTGATTTGATTTGATTTGATTTATTGATTTCTATATCATATTTCAAACATACATATTTTAAACATACATAATGTCCATCAGTGTGATATACTTTACGTTTCGAAGTACAATACATGAGTTCAAACTTCTGCATTAATATAGTACACGAGGGTCGAGTGAGCGAGAATACCGACACAGATGACCCGACACAGCAACATATTATCTATGCGTATCTTTCTTGCTCCCTCGACAAGATGACTCCACCCATCAACCCCCCCCCCCCCTCGCTCTCTCTTTCTCACACCCTTCCTCTCTCATGCTCTTATCCCTCTCTCTCTCTCTCCTCTCTTTACCCCCCCCCCCCCCCCTATGTTTCTTTTGTTTCATTTTCTCTTTTTTTTCCTTTTTTTCTCCCTTTTCTCCTTTAGGCTTCTTTCTTTTCTTTCTTTCCTTTTTTTCTTTCTTTTCTTTCTTTTCTTTTACTTTTTTCCCTCTCCTTTCTCTTTTTCCCTATCTTTCTTCTCTTCTCTTTCCTTTCTTTTCCTTTCTTTTCTTTCCCTCTCATGTTTTCCCTCACCCTTTTCTCATGTTTTCCGACGGCAGCGCAATTTTACCGACAAAATCCTGACAGGTGGGGTGTCGCACCCCATCCCCACCCCCACCCCTCTGGTAACGCCATTGCCTGCAATGATTTTTTTACACACGAATTTGAGAGATCTCCACTAACACCTGGGTGGAGAGTGGCAAATTTGTATTGATGTTTGGCCAAAGAACCGTAAACCCTTGGATCGAGGGTCAAATGAATGAACCACTATACCACTTCCGTTGCAAACTTAAAGGCAAAAATTACACAAACATACACAAACAATACAAAATATCATAAACAGACCTGGAGCTAAAGAGTAAGCAAAGCTGGACAAATTGTGAGGCCCTCAAATCTTTAAATTTAGCTGAAATTTTTCATATCGATAGTACTCAATAATAAATAGAATCACGACCACCAAGAAAAAGCGATCGTTAAAATGGGCCAAAATACTAAAAAATAATAAGCATAGTATTTTGTCATTATCAAAAAGTACACGTCATGGTACGCATTCCGTAAAGTATGCAAGACTGCAAAGTCACGGGCGACAGCATTTCATAAACCACCTCGTCAACCTTTGCCATTGTCATTTTCCTATAACTTCGTACGGGGGAGGCATACTTGGGGTTTCCATTATTCTTTTTGTGTCCGTATGGTTTTGAATTAGAGTCGCACTGAAAAACGAAAAACGAAAACCAATAATAATACAAAGTCACTCTTTGGAACAGCCTTTATTATTTGCGGGTGAATAATTGTTATGGTAAAATTGCAGGGTCCTTGCCACACTCAGGCAAATTCATTAATTCTAGTCTCCGCCTTAATGCAAGGACTGCTTACTACTGTCACTCCGTTGGTTTGGAGAATCTCGTCGCTTTGCCGAAACGCCGGAACGAAAAAACGATGAAAGGGATTTGCCTGAGCTGTGTACTGTTACTCTGCCTAGCCGTCGCCGTATTCACGACGACAGTCAATGACGAACGTCTTCCTCTCAACAGTGATCACGACCATGATTTCGTCGATGACAAGGGAAAATCAGTAAGGGCTCTTTTTCATCATTCACTGTAGGCCTAATTATGATCTAGTAAAACAAGTGTAATACTGAAAATGGTGTCTTTTTATAATTCCAAGGACAGTGATTTATTTTCTTAACATAAGTGTCGGTAATAATAAGCATATTAATCTTGATCTACGTATAATTGGCTAGATCGTTATAGAATTAACCTTACTGTTGACAAAACCATTGGTATGCTGTTTGAACTGGCATATTTTAGAAGCAACCTTTTAAATGAAAATATCCAGCAAACCCATCACACAAATTTAAAACAGTTAAATATCTGGGTATGTAGCTATTCAATTTTTTTATGATTTATGTGCAATCTTTATTGTTTTGGGGAGCTTGCTTTTGATAATGTCCGTCAAATCAATCGTCAATCATCGTCTCACAGCGGCCGAGGTGGAGATGTTAGTTAAAACACAAGACCACTACATTAATTAATACAAGTTAAGACGATTGCATTTACATTTCCACTTGGTCGTTTGCTCTATTAAAGAAATATGGTTACAGTTCCTATACCTCAGATCATTTAACTCTCACATATCATGCTTCTTATCTACTTAATTATACGAGCTCGTTCACCCATTCACATCAACAAATATTTATTGACGTCGACTTGTTAGTGAGAGAGGGAAGGGAAAGGGTGAAAGGATTATTTAAATAACTCGGGCCCTAACTTTTAGAGTCTTTTATAAATCAATTGTTCTTAAGAGTTCTAAAGGCATTTTGGGGGACGGTTTAGACTTAGCTCTGGTTCTCTGGTTCTCTCGATCCGGTCTCATGACTCGTCGTCACTTGGTGTCGGGACGCGGCATACTTTTTATTCCTCTCGAGTCCTCTGGGGCTTCGGAGGTGCTTAATTGGTGCGTGCTCGTCTCGGTCCTCGTCACGGCGTAATCATCGAGGTGTTGTGGTCGAGTGGATACGTCGCCGGACTGTCGATCACAAGGTCCGCGGTTCGAGTCCCGCCGCGGCACTAATGTCCTTTGGCAAGAAATTGATCTACATTTGCCACACTCAACCCAGGTGATGTAAATGGGTACCTGGCAGGAATTAATTCTTTGAAATTGAAATGCTGGAGCGCTGTATACGGCAGCTAGGCTAAAGCCGGGGTAATAATAAATGCGCCTCGGAATAGAATTTCTAGATAGACGGCGCTATAGAAATGCCTATTATTATTATTTATTTTATCGATGTTCCTTCTCAGGAATCAAATCATCGGTCTCCTCCGTCCAGCACTTCCAATAGTTCTGGGATGCGGTCGAATGTCTATTGTTTAACCTCCGTCGGGCAGTCCTTTCTCGATATTGCCATCAGTTCATGACTTTTAGTCCCGATGTTTTCTTTACTCGAAAATAATGAAGTGTAGAATTACTTAGTTTCAGTCCTTTGCTAATTGAACTCGTCAGCAAACAGACGACACAAAGGGACATCTCGGGAACTTCCAAAACTTTCCGAGACGAAGCTTCAATTACCAAAAGTGGAGGGCTCTCCAAATGTCCTTGGTGACGGGAATCAAATTAGGAAAGAGGGGGAGGTGCAACCCCCCCCCCCCCCCTTCCTAAGGGGGTGGCAAATGCTTGGGTGCCAGGGGTGTAAGTACTAAAGGGCGTGGAGAATTGGGTCTTTTAAAACTAAATTAACAAACCGTCCCGCTGTCTATATAGCTCGCACCTCGAGTCCAACAAATTCATTATTATTTATCCATCCCATAATACTGTCACCTGATCCACAGCCATTGTCGTATTTGATGTTGATAATATCAAATTCAAATTGATATTTTGAATGCTCTTCCAGTCTCTGCCACAATTCAAGAAAGACGTTGATGATACGGTGTTGGCGCGCCCTCACAATGCGGAAGCTGAGTCCGAACAGCATAGCAAACCAATGGACAATCTGAATCCAGGTGACGTCATCCTGGGAGATATCCGCCCTACTGAAGAGCAGAAGAAGTTCATGGAAGAGGATGGTCACCATAGCAACGGGGGTAGGACCAAGAGGAACTTTGTGGCACTTCTGTACCAACAATGGCCCGACGCAACACTACCGTATGAGATCGATAGCGAGTTAGGTGAGTGCGAACAGGTCACCCTAAGAAATCGTGAAAAGGGCCGGAATGGGCACGTATAGCTCATTCTCAAAAAACGGGAAAAAGGGTTAAATCACCACATTTGGGACCAATTGGAAATAAGGTGATAATCAGTTTCGTGAGTTATCCTGTCTAGTTATACTTTTTCTTCTTCTTATCTACCTCCCCCCTCTTATCTCTCTCTGTGGTATATTTCTTGGGCTGCCCCCCCCCCCCAAAAAAAAAGGAAAACTTTTTTGTGTGTGTGCTTTCTACCCCCCCCCCCCCCCCCCCCCTTAGATCCGCCTCTGACGCGGACGGCTCTTCGGTGAGTTTTTTTTCTTCCAATTATTCTTCCGATAAAAAAATTAGTGCTTCACTGCCCCCTACCCCCACCCCCCTCCCCCCCCCCCCCCCCCCCCCCCACTAAGCGAAATTTCAAATTTCACCCCCCCCCCCCCCTCCCCGCAGCAAAATGCTACATCCGCAATGAGTTTGCGAAAACTCCCTATTGTTACCGGCTCAACGGTGACTTGAAGCAACCCAGGGTGAACAATGAAATAAATAAATAGAACACTATAAAAGGATAAAATTGACCTCTTGACCACAAAAGCTACCCCGGGTGAAAAGCAAGTAAAACCCACTTCCCTTTTGATTTTGTCAGCTCTTTGGCTTACTCATTCATATGTCTCCTTACTCCACCATTACCCTACCCCCCCCCCCCCTCAAAAAAAGGGGGGAAAGGGAGAAAAATCCTTCAAAATAAAATAGAAGTAGCCCAACAACCTTGGGTTACCAGGTACTACAATAAAAAAAAAGGTGAATTAAAGTCGACTTATTGACCTCAAAAGCAACTCGGGTGAACGGTGCATAAAAACACATCCATTTTACAATTGTCTCTCTCTACCCCCCCCCCCCTCTCTTTCTCTCTCTATCCCCCTCTTTCTCTCTTTCTCTCACTCACACACACACGCACACACAATCTCGCATTTCGTTTGTTTTAATTTGCGTGTACATTATTATAGGAAACTATTGAAATTCAGTCGTCAGACTGCAAGAATGTAATATATTCAATAAAATCTTTCATTCACTTCTTTAGTTCTTTACGAAACAAAATCTGATAAGTTCTTCTTTATTTATATTTCTCATCAGAGTCATCCAGAACTGTAATT
This sequence comes from Strongylocentrotus droebachiensis, assembly GCA_035222895.1. Classification (NCBI taxonomy): domain Eukaryota; kingdom Metazoa; phylum Echinodermata; class Echinoidea; order Camarodonta; family Strongylocentrotidae; genus Strongylocentrotus; species Strongylocentrotus droebachiensis. The sequence goes on along the minus strand of JAVYIG010009109.1, from coordinate 57,249 downwards.
GAGGAAACTATGCAGTACATATCAAACAGATCGTGTATCAATTTTCTACATGACGACTCGGTACCAATCGTGGGGCAGACATACAGAGTTCTCTTTCAAAATTCGGCGTCATCGTAAGGGCTATTGATAATCAACAATGGTTACGAGAGTGCATGATTCTTTCAAGCAACCATGAACGTTTAACAACAATAACAAGAGCAACAACAACAACAATAATAATAATAATGATGATGATGATGATGATGATGATGATTATGATGATAATGATAACAATAATAATAATAATAATAATAATAATGATAATAAAAATATTAATGATAATAAAACTAATAATAATAAAACTAATAATAGGGATGATAATGAAGATAATAATGATGATGATGATGATGGGGATATGATACTAAGGGAATACTGATGTTGATCTTTAAATAGAATTATAGGCGTACGTTTTTAAATTTGGCGAGCAGAGAACAAATAGATTGACACTCTGTCATCAAAACGATTAAAACTACAAAGGGACGGCCTTACAGTACGAATATTGGCAACTTTTTGAATTCTCATGGTGGTGGCGGTGGTGGTGGTGGGGAATCAGGCGCGTACGTAGGGGAGGGGGGGGGGGGGTCGAACCCCCCTAAAAAAAAATTGTGTGTGTTTTGGAGGAAAACACCCCTCCCCCCCCCCCCCCTCATTTCTATTTTTTAAATTTTGTTTTAATTTAAAAAAAAAAAAAAAAAATATGCTAATGGGTGACCTAAAAAAGATGCCCTTACCCCCAATGAAACGAAATGTCGATCGGTCAAATTTTCAAATTTAGGGACAAAAAAAAAGTGCTCTTACCGCCCCCCCCCCCCCCCCCCCCTCAATCGCAATACAACGAATGCATTTTAGCAATAATTACGTGTCCAGGCACCCACATTCAAGATCATTTGATAGGAATGTGTAAAATGGTAAAATAAAAAAGTATCGCTTAAAATTTCGGGAGGTACAATTCTACAGAACATCATGGAATCCATGCATGGTCTTTTAGAGGTTTGGTGTGTGCCTTCCACTTCCAAAACCTTAAGCAGGGCTCCCACTTAGCCGAGTTGTATTAGCGAGTTATGGCGAGGTGTGGTGAGTTGCCTCAAAGAGGCACTCGCAATAACTCGCGAACAATTCGGTGTGGCTTAGCGTAACTCTTTACAACATTCCACGACTCTCCTCGAAGTCGCGAGCAGTTCCAAAATTTTGAACATGTTCAAAAAATTTCCCCGATTCGTTGTAATTCGAGGTGAACTCGCCTACACTCGTAATATACACGTATTACTTGTAACAAGCTCGCGCTGCACTCTAGATAAGGTGGCGAGTTGCTACGAGTATATTACGAGTGTTAAGCAAGTTTACCTCGAGCTACAACGAATCAGCGAAAATTTTGAACATGTTCAAAATTTTCACTGATTCGTTGTTACTCGAGGAGAATTCGTTGTTACTCGAGGTGAACACGCTTACACTCGTAATATACTCGCATTACTCGTAACAAGCTGGCGCTGCACTCTTCATAAGGTGGCTAGTTGCTACGAGTTATGAATAGTGCAGCGCGAGCTTTTTACGAATAATGCGAGAATATTACGAGTGTAGGCGAGTTCACCTCGAATTATAACGAATCGGGGAAATTTTGTGAACATGTTCAAAATTTGGGAACTGCTCGCGACTTCGAGGAGAGTCTTGGAATGTTGTAAAGAGTTACGCTAAGCCATACCGAATTGTTCGCGAGTTATTGCGAGTGCCTCTTTGAGGCAACTCGCCATAACTCGCTAATACAACTCGGCTAAGTGGGAGCCCTGCTTAATATCGCCGAGTGATGCCGAGTTCATCCAAACGCCGAGTTAGCCCGACCCCTTGAGAGAGAAAGAGAAAAGGACATAGAAAGTAAGAGAGAGAGGGGGAGGGAGGGAGAGAGAGGAGATAGATAGAGAAAGAGAAAGACAGATAAAGAGAGAGAGAGAAAAAAAAAGGGAGAAGTTTATAGTGGATGAAATTAATTTATACTTAGAATCCATATTTTACCCCGACTTGTTTTCTTCTTCTCGTTTCTGTCTTTCCTGTTTTTCATGTTTATAGGCTATTTTGAATATCTTCATTTCAGATGCTCTTCATATGCTGGAAGAGTACCATCGGATTACCAACCGCAACCAATATATCTCGCGAAAGGCTGCAGAAATGTAAGTTATTCATGGGCATAAAGATTGGGCACTTTACAAAGGGGGAAAGGTGGAAATGTGCCCCCTCCCGCATGATGAAAATTAGCATGTGCGGGCATTGATTAAGGAAAGACAGAAAGAGGAAAGTTTTTGCATCGGAGTGCCGCGCATGCGCTTTATCAACTAAAACACGCCAAAACTTCACTGAGCTTTTCAGTCGGTGATGTTTCCGCACAAGTGTAAACGGGTGCGCGAAACATCGCGACTTTTCAAAACGAGGTATTTGACAGTATAAATGCGCCTGACCTCATTCTGAAAAGTCGCGATGTTTCGCGCACTCGTTTACACTTGTGCGGAAACATCACCGACTGAAAAGCTCAGTGAAGTTTTGGCGTGTTTTAGTTGATAAAGCGCATGCGCGGCACTCCGATGCAAAAACTTTCCTCTTTCTGTCTTTTCTTTTGTTATTCTTTGTTTTTCCTTCTATCACCTTCTCTTATGTTATTCTTTATCACTTCCTTCTATCACTTTCTCTTTCTGTGTTTCCTTATGTTATTCTTTGTGTCTTCCTTCTATCACTTCCTCTTTTGTGTTTTCTTATGTTATTCTTTATCACCTTCTCTTATGTTTTTTTTTTTTTTATCATGCTATCACTTTCTCTTTCTGTCTTTCCTTATGTTATTCTTTGTTTCTTCCTTCTGTATCACCTTCTCTTATGTTATTCTTTGTTTTTTATCATTCTATCACTTCCTCTTTCTGTGTTTCCTTATGTTATTCTTTGTTTCTTCCTTCTATCACTTTCTCTTTCTGTGTTTCCTTATGTTATTCTTTGTTTCTTCCTTCTATCACTTTCTCTTTTTGTGTTTCCTTATGTTATTCTTTGTTTCTTCCTTCTATCACCTTCTCTTATGTTATTCTTTGTTTTGTATCATTCTATCACTTCCTCTTTCTGTGTTTCCTTATGTTATTTTAGTGTTTCTTCCTTCTATCACCTTCTCTTATGTTATTCTTTGTTTACATCGTTCTATCATTTTCTTCAAGGACGAAAGCTAGCTCCATCGCTCCTAAAGTCACGTGACCTAACATCGCGATGTTACAACTGCGAGCGTTCATACTTGCCAAACACGCCAAAACACGCCAAGTGATCACACTTCGTTTTGGAATGTTTCGGGCTTGGCATTTCTGCCGGTAAAGCGTAGTTGCCCTTGGTAACATCGCGGTCAGGCTCCGGTTTGGCATTTTTTGGCGTGTTTGGAAGACACTGTTAGTATTCCCTTGGTTAACAAGAATTTATATTATTCTTTTATTGCAAAGGCTAAACAAATCAACCTAAGGCAATTTCAGTAGAGTAGCCTTGTGCGGCATAAAAATTGTATCGAGACCTGGAAACATAATCCGAACTTGATGGGCAATGCAATAGAGTATTGATATTGTCCTTGAGTTGATATCATGAAAGCCTGCGCTCATGTTAATATTTTACTTAATTCGAATATTGATTTGAGTGCAACCCATCATTAACTTTAATATTATATCGACAGGTGCTACTATCGTTGTATTTAGAAATCAGCGTTCTTCCCCTTTTACTATCTTTATTTATAAAAATTGACTTTCTCCCCTCTCTCTTTCTACAAGCACGTCTAGCTTAATGCTAATACTATAGCCTTGTTATACCATGTTTATTTAATTCATATTAGTTATGCATTGAGCGTGTAACTTATTTTTCTGTTCTTTTTTACATTTTGTATATGTCATGTACTGTATTGGAAAGGTGTATCAATGTAAATTATCAAAATGTAAATTTAGACAAAATGATATAGAAATCATTAAATCAAAGCAAACCCCTTAAACGGGAGACACTCGTTTGTCTGAAGGTTCATTTTCCCGAAGGTTCGTATATATAGTTCCGAAAATGAAGTAGGGTTCATAATTCCCCGAAACGATACAGTGTTCTATGCCATTTCGGAATAATGAACCCTATTTAATTTCCGGAATTACAAACCTTGAAGTTCGGAAATAAATCCCTTCTGAAAAACGACATGTAACTATTTCTACAATTACTTGACAGTTTGGGGAAATCTCTCGCCAAATCTATCACGCATTCGGGTTTTATAACGAAGAACAACGGGCTGATCGAGATAACTATATTCGAATAGAATTTGCGAATGTATTAGCCGGAAGGGAGTCAAACTTGAACAAAGTTAATGGACAAACGTTCGGCATTCCGTATGACTATTCATCCATCATGCACGGTAGCAGCACTGTAAGTATTTTACTTTTCTAATTTTTCTCTTCTAATGCTATGGTCACATTACCCAAAAGTAGCCTGCTCGGCGGCCGAGCGGCGAGTTTTTAACCAATTCTGCCCGGCGGCTGCCCGGCCACCGAGCGGCGGCCGCCCAGGCACCGCTCGTTTTTAGGGCATCGCTCGGTCGCCGCTGAAGTTTTAGCGCGGAGTTAAAATTTGGGCGGCGCCTGCTCACTTTTCACTCGCCGCCCAAAATACGCTCGGTGCCTGGGCGGTCGCCGCCCGGGCACCGACCTAATTGCTGGGCGATGCCTAAATTCCAGCAGCGACCGAGCAGGCTACTGATCGGTCGGTCGCTGCTCAGATTTGTGACCATAGCTTTATCTATCAGTTTGTTCCTAAATGAGTGCAATGAAATAATATGTTTATCAGCTTTGGCTACTCTCTCGGCAATAAAATACATGTGTATTGCGAAAGGATATGAGAGAATATTGTTTACGTATCTTAAATCCCCATTGCTATCCTCCCTTTTGGAAATGTTTGCAAAGGTTGATAAAATGTCTCCGCCAGGAATCAAATTTAAATGGGTCCCTGGCTTAGAACTCCAATGCCTTAACCACTAGGCCACGGATACTGGATACCTCATAAGAAAATTCAGGACTCAACTTCCTATGCTAATAGGGGAAATAGTAGAAATATTTGTTGCATTTTTAATTTTGTAAATTTGTAAATTCGAGATCGGCGGGTAAATTTTGCATCGTTAAACTTCACCTTGTTTTAGGAGTAGTCTAGTTCTGGATGTATTAAATAATTTTGTTTGTAAAAGCCCTCTGTTTCTATTCGACGTAGATAGCGCTCATTCTACTCATTTACTCTGTCATTTACCAGTTCAAGATAAGCTTGATTTCTGGTAATGATAGATAATAAATTCTCACAGAATCCAACAAAACTTACACTGAATGTTCAAGATTACTAATAAATGACATGTGACAAACGAGTAATGAGCAAAGAAAGCTAAGGAAATCAAGGTAGGCCCAACACCATGTGCTTAAAGACCGTCAATACTACTGGGCCAGAAGGGATTAGACCACACAGCGAGGTCACTGACAGGTGGCTATCTCATTTACTCAGCTCTCAACTAACATAAGAAAAAGAGGATCATGGGGGGCCAATAGGCACCGTTTGGGGAAGTTTTCTATATAGAGGGAGCAAGTAGCTACAAATAGGACAGTGGGGCTTTAACACGTGTCACTATAATGTGCAAATGAGAGTTGTTGGGGATGATTTCCAGCAAGTTTGTTTTTATTTTACTGGTTTAAACAATTCATCTACTCCAGGATAAACAATGCAGAATGAACTATAGCCATGTTCTGTCGACAGACGATTCCCATAACAGAGCGCAAGATGAGCTTTAAGAAGATTAGGAGAATTTAGCCAACCTGGTTCGAGTTTGGGCACAATGGCGATTATTGCTTTGTTCGACAAACACAAAACAAAATACCATACGATATGCTGCCACCAACTCAAACTCTGTGTATTAGTGTGGTACGGTATGTCACTGAAACAGCTCCCGTAGGACTTTTTTTTGTTGCATTTTTGGATTCATTGGGGTCCAAGCTATCAGAAATTGATGGGGTTCAAATTTTCCCGAAGACACCAAATTTCCCTATTGCGCTTTATATTAGTCATTTTGGCGCCCAATATGGACCCCCAGGAAATGAAGGAGGGGTCTGAAAATTTGAACCCCATCATTTTTGGCCAATTGGGACCCTTTTGAAGCCAAAACAGCAACAAAACAAAAATCAATTTTGGCAAAAAAATCCTACGGGATTACATACCATACCGCACTATATAGGTGGCTCTAATGCTCTATCATTCACTAAAATAATTTAACAACCATGTGATTGCTTTCACTTCTCGTTATTTTAGTTCCAGTCTAAAGATGGAGTTCTGCAAACCATCACAGCGCTCGACGCACTGGAGATGCCGTACTTGGGGAATCGCGTTGCGCCTACATTTTATGATCTTAAGAAGCTCAATTTGGCCTACGGATGCCCAGCTTTGGCTGCCGAAGGCTGTCCGATTCCGTCTAACACGTTTGGTTGCCTAAATGATGGATACCTATTGTCGACTTGCGAGTGCGCTTGCAAACCTCAGTATACGGGTACCTATTGTGACATGCCGAACCCTGAATATGTTCCACGTAAGACTCTTCCCTTTTGTTATTTTCATAATACCAATAAACTAACAAAAGATCAAACCCAATAAATTGTAAAATAATGCTTGGAATCTTCGTAAAAGAAGCTCAGGCAGAGAGTAGGAGGGTGGGGGTACTGTGGATGTTGAACATTCGACTTTTGGGCGATATTCAAGAAGTCAGTCCTGAAAGAAAAGTTTCTGAAAATAATGTTTGCAGTGTATTTATCCTTTATGGTATCTTTTAGAATAAAGGATGTAAACATTGATAATTGTATCCCCCTGCAGTATGCCGAAGGGGTACTTTGGATTCAGCAGCATAACGCCGCCGCGTCCGCTGCGTCATAACTGCCACATTCCTTGACGGATTTCTTTCATATTTTGTTTTGAGGTGTATCTTGGTATAATCTTTACACCTATAATTGTTGGTGGTGCTGCCTTCAGTATTCCGTCTGTTATAGGGTCAAATGTCATATTTTGGTGGGTGTCTATAGTGTGCGTTCTGCAGGTCATATTTCATGACGAATTTCTTTCAAATTTGTTATGGAGGTGTGTCTTTAGTGTTGTGATGCTGCCACCTGTGTTCCGTCTGTTATATTGTCCAAATGGCATATTATTGGTGGCTGTTTTTTGTGCGCTCTATAACTGCAACATTCCTTGAAAGATTTCTTTTAAATTTTCTATAGAGATGCATTATACTCTAATCTACACACATATTGTTTTGGTGACGCTGCTCCTAGTCTTGACAATAGTCTGAGCCACTAGTGGCGATCTCTACGACTTCCTTTTGTTTCAGGGAGGGGAGAGAGGATCTTTGTTCCTCCTTCGAACATAAGGATGACACGAAATCGCCACTGCCGGGGGATACATTTTGCTTTGCGCGGCAATACAGATTGCGATATTTCTAGTTACATTGAAAAACTTGTCCATATTAAAACTAAGATGGCATACTTATAGGCACTCCTTCAAACCCTCTTGTCAAATTTTACCTAGTTCTTATTTTACAACTATAAGCAAACTAAAGTGAAGTAATATATTTTGTGTTCTTGATTTCATTGGAAATACCCATGCATGAATCAATGTGTAACGTGAACTGTGAAATACGAAATAAACCAAACCCTGCACCTTTAACATTTATTGAGAATGTTCCATTACATTATAGTATATCTATCTCTTTGATTAAGGTTGCATACAAAGATTCACAATAGACGATGGGCTGACAGGGACCATCTTCTCACCTAATTATCCGTCGAACTATGATCCGGATACAATTTGCCAATACATTATTACGGTAAGACGGGTATCCGGTTCTTTTAATACGGTCCACGTCCTTCAGATGGGCTGTAGGCCATAAAGCTAAGAGCCACTTATGTTTAAAGTAGCCCTTGCATTTCCATAATTTTATTAAACAAATTCGTTTTCACCGTAGCAAAAAGCAGAATTGACAAAAGACGTAACTCCATTTCGTTGACAATCAGACATGCATGAAGTCTTTCGTCTACGACTAATTGTCAACGAAACGGAGTTAAGTCTTTTGTTAATTTCGTTTGTTGATACGGCAGGCAGCCAGTGAAAACGAATTCGTTTAATAACATTATGGAAATGCAAGCACTACTTTAAACAAACAGAACTTTGTTATTCCTAGCTCATTTTTCCTGAATGAGGTGTTATATAAAAGGGCAGAAACTCAACTTTCTAGAAATGTGATATCTCTTTGAAATTCAGATATCGTCCGCCAAATGACTTTTTGTTTTCCTCTCTTCAAATTGATTTTAAGCACTCATGCGTGAAATATGCATTATATGAGTTGCACCAAATGAAAGAGGGGATCTAAGCTTTACAAATCTGTCAATATAATTTATCAATTATAATTGTGATTAAGTTATGATAAAACATCGATAATATTCGGTTTCGTTTTTTTCTGGGACGCACTGTATAGCTATAGTGCGCGGTGGACTTTAACATTCTTTAAGACTAGAGTTCTCCGTCTTTTTCAATGGGTTAAGAACATCTAATTTATTGTGAAGAAAAAAAATCATATCTGATGACTTGATGAAGCCAACAAGCGTGGTGAAAATATATTTCGATATACTAAATATGATATATTTCGGGCACCTTGCTGCCCGAATGTGGCAATATTCGGGAACCTCGCTGTAAAAGAGACATTCTGGCACCTCGTTGATTGATTATGTGGGCATTCAGGCACTTCATTGCCTGAAATCGTCCCGTTTCTTACTGTTGCGTGTGAGCGAGGAAAAAAGATTCTTAATTGTTTTTTTAATGTTTTTTCTTCAGAAAAATACACAGCGGTTTCTAACTTTTTGCTTTCACGAAAATGACCTTTAATCCATAATGGATCCGAAAATAGATCTTTAATTAACTTCTCTCGCGGCACCCGGTTGGAAAAGGGGTTCTAGGACACCTACCCCCTGGATAAACACCCCCAGTCAACTACCCCCTAGGGCAACCACCCTCTAGGACGACTACCCCCGGGACAACTACCCCCCCCCCGATGACTACTCCCAGACATCTACCCCCTAGGACAACTACCCCCTAGGACAACTACCCCGCGGACAACTACCCCCTGGACAATTACCCCCTGGACAACTACCCCCAGACAACTACCCCCTACGACAACCATCCTCTAGGACAACTTCCCCCGGGACAACTACCTTTATGGAAATGATTTTCTGTATTATTTTTAATTTCCTGTTCATGGAGGACGAATTGGAGATGCCCCAAAGTTGTCCGGGGGTAGTTGTCCGGGGGTTGTTGTCCGGTGGTAGTTGTCCTAGGGGGTAGTTGCCCGGGGGTTGTTGTCCGTGGTAGTTGTCTTAGGGGTAGTTGTCTGGGGGTAGTTGTCCGTGAGATAGTTGTCCTGGAGGTATAGTTGACTGGGGGTGATTACCCGGGGGTGGATGTCCAGGGGGTTGGTGTCCGGATACGGGGAAAAAAAATGTACCAAAGTACTAGTGTTTAGTTTTAAATTGTCATTATGTAGACCTACATGTACTATAGGATTTCCCGGCCAAATTCGCGAGTTTGTCATTCAAATTCATTTGTCTTGCGTTCAAATTCGACGGTTTTAGTGCTGTCGGGTATATCTCGGGTTTATATTCCTTTTTCTAGATTTCAAATCTATGAAGTTTTCGTTAGAATCTATGTATGTTTCATTCCAATTAATGAACAAAGTGCTTCTTTCGCTATTTGGTCATTCGATTTAGCGCAACACGATTTTCTGACATCGCGACGGTGTACTTCTAGCATTCTAATTCATTTGAAGCATTCAAATTAGCACTTTGTGCACTAAAATTAATGGTCAATATACAATTCTCATTCATTAAACACTTTTTATAGCTCATTCTTATTCTTTCAAGATCGTTTTTTCATGTGTATTTCATCCTATTTTATTTTCTTGCATTTATACTCTTTATATACTTTTAGATTTATCAGATATTCATCAGCCTTTAAATTTGATTGTTAAAAAAAAAGACTTACATCTACGGACTTGATGGTCTCAATATTTGTGTAAATTTTCATGTAAGGAAGTTGTTTGTCTTGTGTTTCATAATAAATTTATCACAATTTCATTATGGAGGAAGGGTACAATATTGTGACTGGGGTAGGTGTTTTTGTATCCCCACTTTTCCGGGGTATATGAACATGTCCGTTCAGAGATGCCATATCCCTTGATTTCGCCCCTTCTTTACCTAATGTCTGACTACAAACATATGCTTTGTCCTCAAAATTAATAAATTGAATAACAGAAAAGACCCCAATGGCAAATCATGTATTTAATTGCATTTTTTTAAAGCTGTAAACGTGTGTTGCATTTCTTCCCCCTAACATTCCTAACTTGAATAAACATAATTCGAATACGAATGACAGGTGTTAATTTGAATGATAAAAATGACGCCTCGACAAGTGACGATTAATTTGAATGCTAGTTGAGCAGTTTCTAAATTGAATGACAGATCTATGAAATCCTTCGACCAAAATCCTAAATTAAATACAAAATCGGGAAAATTGAATGATAATTTGCATGGCAAAGCTGATCTGCGCTAACTTAAATGCAAAGTAAATGAATTCGAATGACAAACTCGCGAATTTGGCCGGGAAATCCTAATATACTACTACAATGTAATAATGCAGGCCCTATTTCTATGTTGGCTTTTTAAAGGGGCCAGCTGAATCATATATCAGTGTGCAATTTACTGATTTCAACCTGCAACCTGGAAACACAGCTTGCACAAATGATTACCTGGATATCTTCTTGGCGGATACAGATCTGGCCAACACGACGAGTTGCGGCTCAGTTGCTCCATCAGCCTTCGACAGCATCGGCAATGAGATAAGGATCGTGTTTAAGTCAGATTCCACCATCCAGGACAATGGATTCTCTTTGATGTACACCATACACATCGAGCCAATACCAATGGCTGCAAGCTGTAATGTGTCATTCAACAGTTCAGTCGGTGAGATCACCTACTCCGTCAGTGAATCCCTGGTCAATACGCATTGCACATATGAGATCAATGTGCCAGAAGGGCAACGGGTTGCCCTGACCTTGCAGTCATTCGATGTACAGAACGGGTACTGCTCCGTAAACAGTATAGAGGTTTACTTAGGAGATGGCACCTCGACACCTATTCAGTAAGTCCAAAGACATTATTTACAGTTTCCTTTTAAATCATCTTACGTTTCGAATTTCCCCCAAAATGCTCCTACAGGACGATTATCCAGAATGAGATAATCTAGACCACTGTCTCCTGGGACAATCGTGGATGATCACTTTCCAGTCATTATCTCCAGGATTACTGTCTGTTAAGGATGGTTGTAATTATATCCCTCATAAAATATTTCTTGTTCACGGATTGGTCAAGAGCTCTTCATGTGATCATGAATGAATTATTCCACTACAAGAGAAATTTCTTGTTCACGGATTGGTCAAGAGCTCTTCATGTGATCATGAATGAATTATTCCACTACAAGAGAAATTCCTCAACAATGGCGAATGCATGGAATATTATGAAAATTTCCAAGATTTAGACCTCAAATTTAGTTAACTAGAACAAACTACAGGGCTTTACAACCAAAAGTGACAGAGTTTGATGAGGTAAGAAACAAGTTAAGTAGGGATGGACTGTATTTTAAGGTAAACTAATTCTAAGAATCTAACATGAGATTCGAGCCGAGATAGACAACGAGGCGTTGAAAGTCTGCAACTGTTTTTAATGTAACAGTCTCGGAGTGACTGATTCCAAATGAAAGTTAAAATGTCTTTTATTATCTCCTGCAATCCCAATTTCAGATTTTGTAACCAATGCGTTCCTAAGGAGGAAATCATCTCTGCCACCAATACGATGAAGATCATATTTGCTGTACAGGGTTCCCAGGAAAACGCCAGTTTTTCTGCGACCTACCGAGCTGTTGAAATCGCTATAAACTCTTCGAACCCGGATGTAGAAGGATCCACTATCAGTTACTGCCAAAGTACGACGGACCAAGACAAGGGTTATATTCAGTCACCGAGATACCCTCAGGCCTACCGAAGAAGGATGTGCTGTCAATATGAGATCACTGCACCGCCAGGCTTACACGTGGAGCTTAACTTCGCACGAATGTTTCAGATCGAAGAAGAAGAAGACACCATCTCCATCGATATTGGCGGCTCACAACCAATAAGGCAAGTCACAGCTCAACGCTTCTTCTGTATATAGCCCCAAAGGAATTAGGTAGTATGCTGTAAATTCATAAGCTGTCATAATTTGTCCAAATTTCTGTAGCCATTGCACACGAGGTGTCAATTTCACAGTAGCATCAATTGCATTCAGGCATGCCCTTTAGCAGGAAAGACGCAGACGCAGTTTCCAAGTAGTTGACGCAGAGGTGCGGTTGCCTACCGCAGGGTTAAGGTCCTTCGTCGACAGAATAGTGGCGACACCAATCATTGAAATCACCATTTTGGGGCCACTGGGGAGTTTTTAACATCGGTTTGACTGCTCGTTTACGACCATCATCAATTTTGGGGTTGATTATGTTATGTTTACAGAAGCAAGCGCTTTCTGTTTGATCGACCAGTCAATAAGCATAGAGTGAAATGAAACCTCATATGAAACGGGCTTATATAATGATTAAAGAAAGTAAATATGTTATCCTGCATACATGTATGTAAAAGTTGATGAATTTTGTTTTAAAAGGTCGAAATCTCTTATTTAAAAAAAAAAAAAATGTGTTGCGAAAAAGATGCCTCTATTTGTATATTCAGATCCGAATATGTAAATTTTCTTTTGACACAAGCTCTGCCACAAGTAAAAGACTTTGATCATCAATTAAACATTTCAGGTTTTCTTCTCTTCTAATTCAAACACGATCGTAGAGACCTTCGAGAAATAAACTGAAGGGCATGTTCTTTATTCTATTATGTCATGTAGAAGTCATAATAACAACAATACGAATAATAATAATAATATTTACATTTTGCTTAATGTTAATGTTTCTAATCGCTGTACTAATATTAACCCGCCATTAGCCGAGCTACCCTGATAAAACGCTCTGGCATTCATGGAATTTCGTCGTACGGGTACCCATTTTAATCACATGGGTGGAGAGTGGCAAAAGTTAGAATAACATCTTGTCAGAAATCATGTTCTGATGACGTAATACGTTACACTGTCATTTTCAGACTTTTCAAAACATAATACAGTACTGAAATTGCAATTGGGTCGATTTGTTGAAAGTCTTTGCGATCGTGACATGGAAGAAAACTTAACCCCTTCCTACTTTATTTTGTATCAGGCTCATTCTGACCGGTTACGATGCCCCGATCGGTTCGTACGTCTCACATGCGGAGAAGATGAGTATCTGGTTCGAGTCCAACGAAAACCGGTCTCCAGACCGCGGGTTCCGTGGATTCTTCCGAAGTGTGTCCCTCAGCATTCCCCAGGATGAGGATCCGGTTACCCTAACCACTGTTATCCCGCCTCCGTAGCGTGAATCCACACAAATAAGGGGGGTGGAACGTACGATAGGGGGCACCAGTCTTACTCGGTAAATAAAGTGCTAACTTACAAGGCTACTGAATGGGGTGTGTGCGAGAAGTGCATGGTCCCGGTGTCTTCTATTTTTGTCCTATTCCCCTTCCCCTATCACTTTCTCCCTTTCCCCTTCTTCCTTTCTCCCTTTTCTCTTTCCCCTTCTCCTTCTCCCTTTCCCTTCTCCCTTTCCCCTTCTTCCTTCCCCTTTCCCCTTCTCCCTTTCCCCATCTCCCTTTCTCCCTTTCCCTTTTCCCTTTCCACTTCTCCCTTTCCCTTCCTCCCTTTCCCTCCCCCTTCTTCCGTTCCTCTTCTCCCTTTCCCCTTTCCCCTTCTCCCTTTTCCCCTCCTCCCTCTCCCCTCCTCCCTTTCCCCTTCTCCCTTTCCCCTTCACCATTCACTTTTCCCTTCTCTCTTCCCCCTTTCTCCCTTCCCCTACTCCCTTTCCCCTCCTCCCTTTCCCCTTCACCATTCACTTTTCCCTTCTCTCTTTCCCCTTTCTCACTTTCCCCTTCTCCCTTCCCCTTCTTCCTTTCCCTTTCTCCCTTTCCCCTTCTCCCTTTCCTCTTTCCCCTTCTCTCTTCCCCTTTCCCTTCCCTCTTTCCACTTCTCCCTTTACCCTTCTCTCTTCCCCCTTTCTCTCTTCCCCTCCTCCCTTTACCCTCCTCCCTTCCCCCTTCACCATTCACTTTTCCCTTCTCTCATTCCCCTTTCTCACTTTCCCCTTCTCCCTTCCCCTTCTCCCTTTACCCTTCTCTATTCCCCCTTTCTTCCTTTCCCTTTCTCCCTTTCCTGTTCTCCTTTTCCTCTTTCCCCTTCTCTCTTTCCCCTTTCTCCCTTCCCCTTCTCCCTTTATCCTTTTCTCTTCCCCTTTCTCCCTATCCCCTTCTCTCTTTCCCGTTCTCCCTTTCCCTTTGATGTAGTCTTTTTTTTCTTTTAATGGCACTTTACGCTGGTCGCGATGCCAGGGCTAATGCCAAGGACTGATAGGCAAGCGCATCCAGTAATGATATTTGTGTTAACCCAGGCAAGCCTCATCGTCATCAGCGCTGTTCTTTCTGTGGATATTGCAAATTATTATGACCCCAACAGTGTCAAGATCCCCATTGGCACCTGGATGGAGACTGGAAAATGTTGATTTTTAAAATAGTGTCATGGCAAGGGACAATGTAGCGGGCTGGGATTCGAAACCTCAATCGTTGGATTGAGAGTCAACTGAATAAACCACTATACCACAACATATACGCGCTATATTACAAGAACGAAATAAGTTTACAAAGTAGGTAAGTTAGTTAAATTGGCAACTGTTTGGACAACGGCAAACAGGAGGAATCAAGACGTCATGTGAGAGATGGGTCGACGTCATCTGGGGTAATGGAAGATTAGCTAACGTAAAAACCCGTGCACTCCCCCAGGGATCCTGAGGCAGATAATGATTCATTGCGTTGTCTTATCTGTTTGAGAACATTTTTATTATATTTCATTGCATAATGCGATTTTATTTAGATCACATCAATCATGTGCGTCTATTGAACATTCGGGAGAAGGAAGACATAATGGGGGCGTTGCAAGAAAGTTGCGATTGATTGCAACTCTACTTTCTTACAACGCCCCCACTAGTCTCCTAAATTTCCTAGGATTTTGTTAGGATTAAAGTTTTAACAATTAAGTTAAGTTAACTAGATCTAGCTTTTCTTCTCCTTCTCTCTCTCTCTCTCTCTCTCTCTCTATCTCTCTCTCTCTCTCTCTCTCTCTCTCGCTCTATCTCTCTCTCTCTCTCTCTCTCTCTCTCTTACTAATGGGGCGTTGTAAGAAAGCTGAGCTGCGATCAATTGCAAATTTGCAATTAATCGCAAGACATACGCTTGATTTTGGGGATTAACAAATGATTGCAACTTTCTTGCAATTCCCCAATAGTGTTTGTTTTCAATCAAAATTAAACACATGATCTATTTACTTGATATTTTCAGGGGGGGGGGGCAATCCGTCATTAAAACACAAATACGTCACTGCGCATATTATATCGACAGTGGCCTAGTTACGGGGTACGGGGATGTTTGTCCCAGCCTTCCTAATACAGTGCGTCCCAGAAAAAACGAAACCGAGAAGTATCGATGTTCTATCATAACTTAATCACAACTTTAAACAATGAATGATACATATTTGGAAAGCTTAGAGTCTCCTCTTTCATGTGATGCTACTCAGATGATGCATTTGTAACGCATGAGTGATTAAAAGTAATTTGAAGGAAGGAAACCAAAAAGACATTTGGCGGGCGGTATCTGAATTTCGAAGAAAAATTCACATTTCTAGAAAGCTGAGTTTCTGCCCTTTCATATGACACCTCAATCAGGAAAAATGAGCGAGGAATGACAAAGCTCTGTTTTTTTAAAGTAGTGCTTGCATTTCCATAATTTTATTAAACGAATTCGTTTTCACTGGCTGCCTGCCGTATCAATAAACGAAATTAACAAAAGACTTAACTCCGTTTCGTTGACAATCAGCCGTAGACGAGAGTCTTCATGCATGGCTGATTGTCAACGAAACGGAGTTAAGTCTTTTGTCAAATCTGCTTTTTGCTACGGCAGGCACCCAGTGAAAACGAATTCGTTTGTTAAAATTATGAAAACGTAAGAGCTACTTTAAACAAACAGAACTTTGTTATTCCTGGCTCATTTTTCTTGATTGAGGTGTCATATGAAAGGGCAGAAAATTAACTTTCTAGAAATATGATTTTTCTTTGAAATTCAGATACCGCCCGCCAAATTACTTTTTGGTTTCCTTCCTTCGAATTGCTTTTAATCACTCATTCGTGAAATATGCATCATCTGAGTAGCATCACATGAAAGAGGAGACTCTAAGCTTTCCAAATATGTATCATTCATTGTTTAAAGTTGTGATTAAGTTATGATAGAACATCGATACTTCTCGGTTTCGTTTTTTCTGGGACGCACTGTATAATAGCGAAAAGAGAAAAGTTACAAGACATAGTTTGTTTGTTTGTTCGTTTGATTTGATTTCTGCGTTAAAAAAGATACACATTCAAATTCAAAGTACTAAAATTCGAACAATAATAAATGCAATGAATAAGATGGTGACAAAAGTAATTAAATAGAAAATCGTACAAAGCATACAGACATGTACAAAGCATACAAATAGGATAAGATATACATGTATATATGAACTGATCTCACCCAAACAGACTATACCGGCAGGAACCGTAGATCATCATCCAGACCCCAGCTCGCACTTGGTCCTCGCACCCACAACCGCTATGGTGACAGGGCCTTCTCAGTCTGTGCCCCCACTCTTTGGAACACTCTCCCCGCCCATATCCAGGACTCACCCACTATTGACATTTTCCAAACAAATCTAAAAACTCATCTATTAAAAAACAACTCAAATATCTATAACATAATTTTGAATTAGAATTACAATGCCTTCACTATGTCTTTTTAAAGTGTTGCTATTATTAATATAATGATATAATATGTTAACTTTCCAATGAATTTACATGTTATGTTAATTTCTTTAGTAATATTAGTAAAGTTTGAACTTCTTGGTAATTTAAGTGATGTTAATTTGTTAAGTTATGTTCGTAATATTTGATTTTCTTGGTAATTTAAGTAATGTTAATTCCATTAGTAATATTGATTTTCTTGAAGTAATCTTGATTTGTGTACAGCGCTTTGAAACTTTTATGTCACAAGCGCTATATAAATTGTTCGTATTATAATCATTATTATATAATAAGTATTTTTCAATAAATTAGAGAGGTAATTTAGAACGCAGGAGACCACCGTCGTGAGCGGTTAGGCTGGAGATGGATGACGGCCTCATAAAAATAGGATTGGCGACATAACTCTCTTGGGAAAACTGAGTGATCAAGTGGGTGCAGTGCAAGTGCAGGTGCAGAAAGCAGTTGCATGATAAAGAATAAATTAAGTCACGGTTTTATCATACTAATTTAAAGAGTGGGGAGCGTATGATTGTATTATTTATCGTTTAAGTGTAGCTTTTAAGGAGTAGATGGTTGAACAAGACTTTAGGTTGTCGGGAAAATATTATTCCAAATTTCCGTACTAGCATGTCTAAAAGATGTGTGTGTGTTATTGATAATTTGGGATTTGTAAGATGGAAGTTTCCAGATATGCGAGTAGGGTATGAATAAACAAAACTACTAAACCTAAATATGTTATCAAAAGATGGTGGAACTTGATTATTAATATACTTAATGACTGCTACTTGAATGGTGTTCAAATGTAATTTTTTTTTTATTGTTTTAAGTTTATAGAAAAAAGGATCAGTGTGAGCTAAGATATGCGGACCTGTACAAATACGTGTGGCTTTCTTTTGCAGTTTAAAAATAGAATTATTTTTTGTCGAACCACAATTTGCCCATACAATATTACAATATGTTATATACGGGAGAACTAGTGTATTATATAGTAGGAATAAGGTTGCATGGGGTAGAAGAAACTTTAGCTTGGAGATTATTTTTGGAAATGCACATTGTAACGTGGTGTAAATGCTCATTCTAAGTCAAAGTTTCATCTATAAGTACTCCCCAAAACCCGGACTTAGTTTTCATCTCTAGTAGCATATCATTGATTTTGATATGTATATATCGGTGTTTCTGTATTTATGAGAATGGTGTTTAAAATACATGAAGATGGTCTTTTTGTATTAAAAGAAAGTTTATTGGACTTAAACCAGTTTGATACTGTTAATTTCATAATTCAAAGTATTGTTTAAAGAATTAAGGTC
The DNA here is from genome assembly GCA_035222895.1 of Strongylocentrotus droebachiensis. Classification (NCBI taxonomy): domain Eukaryota; kingdom Metazoa; phylum Echinodermata; class Echinoidea; order Camarodonta; family Strongylocentrotidae; genus Strongylocentrotus; species Strongylocentrotus droebachiensis. The sequence continues at coordinate 38,827 of JAVYIG010009109.1, read as the reverse complement.
TTTATGAGAATAAACGATATTTGTGCCATCGGCAAATAAGAAAAAAGAAAGAAGAGGGGATGTATTGATAATATCATTGACATAAAGAAGAAATAATAGTGGACCTAAGGTGGATCCTTGAGGAACACTGCATTGAATTAATAGAGGATCAGAATCATAACTATTGAATGTCTCATATTGTCTTCTGTTTGTTAAATAATCTTTAAACCATAAGAGTGGCTGACCCCGAATTCCATAATGACTGAGTTTGGAGAGTAGAATAGCGTGATTGAGCGTATCGAATGCTTTACTCAAGTCACAGAATATACTTATAACATGTTCTTTGTTAGCTATGGCACTTGTAATTTTGTCATAAATTTGAATTAATGCTAAGTCAGTTGAGTAATTTTTCCTGAAACCATATTGATTTGAATTGAGTATTTTGTGTTTAGTGATAAATTTATGTAGCCTATTATGAACGATTTTTTTTCTAAGACTTTGGATATACTTGAAAGTAGGGAAATTAGACGATAGTTACCAATTTCGTGGGGATCATCTTTTTCGAGAATGGGATTGACTTTAGCTATTTTTAATACATCATGGAAAACACCTTGTGATAACGAGTGATTAAATATGTAAGTTAGAGGCTTTGCAAGTTGATAAATTATTTCTTTTAGGAGAGACATACTTATTTTATCGAAACCGGTAGATTTTGAGTTGTAAAGATATTGGGTAATTTGTCGGGTTTAAAAAGAGAGACTCTTGGTTTTAATTGGAAAGTGAGCATGAGTTCTATTAATTTTGCTGGCGACTTCAGGGCCGATATTCGTAAAATGTGAATTAAAGGAATTTGCAGGAAGATTAGGCTCATGTATTTAAGTGCCATTTTACTATCCGTGGGTGGGGGATCTGTACCCCCCCCCCCCCCCACATCCTCTTTGACGATTTTCTAAGTTCCATTAGTGTTTGAACTGGCCTTTTTTTATATTAGAAAAATGCAATCTACGGGATGTACGGATTAGTTTTGTTAATTTGTTGCGATAAATGTTATATGTGTTTAGGTTAGAGTCAGATAGATTGTGTAAATGTAATTGGTATAGGTTGCGTGTTTATATTGATTTCAATAAACCTTTCGTTATCCAAGGATTCCTGGGTTAATTTCGCTTATTATTCATTTTGCCTAAAGGGATATTCTTTTCATAATGATATTGCAATCTGTTAATAAAATTTGGTATATGTGGTATTGACATCAATTACATTATAAACATCCGCCCATCCCTCTAAAATAATTAACCCTGTTTCGGTATTTCTATATTACGTTTGGATCACGGACGGATCCAGGGGGGGGGGGGGGGCACGTGCCCCCTCGGTCAAAAAAAAAAACCCAATACAACGACCCCAGGACAATAACCCCAAGACAAATACCTTATAGGACAACTTGCTCAGGACAACTACCCCAATACAACTACCCCAGACAAGAACACCAATACAAATACCCTATCACTTGCTCAGGACAATTGCCCCAATACAACTACCCCAGACAATAACTCCAAGACAAATACCCTACATGACAACTTGCTCAGGACAATTTCCCCAAGACAACTACCCCAGACAATAACTCCAAGACAAATACCCTATAGGACAACTTGCTCAGGACAATAACCCCAAGACAACTACCCCAGGACAATAACTCCAAGACAAATACCCTAAAGGACAATAACTCCAAGACAAATACCCTATAGGACAACTTGCTCAGGACAATTACCCCAATACAACTACCCCAGGACAATAACTCTAAGACAAATACCCTACAGGACAACTTGCTCAGGACAACTACCCCAAGACAACTACCCCAGGACAATAACTCCAAGCCAAATACCCTATAGGACAACTTGCTCACAACAATTACCCCAAGACAACTACCCCAGGACAATAACTCCAAGACAAGTACCCTATATATGACAACTTGCTCAGGACAATTACCCCAATACAACTACCCCAGACAATAACCCCAAGACAAATAGCCTATAGGGCAACTTGCTCAGGACAATTACCCCAAGACAACTACCCCAGACAATAACTCCAAGACAAATACCCTATAGGATAACTTGCTCAGGACAATTACCCCAAAACAACTACCCCATGACAATTACCCAAGACAACTACCCAAGGACAATATCTCAAAAGCAACTTCCTAAGGATAACCACCCCAGATAACAATTTCAGGCAACTATCACCCTCGACTATTTGCTAAATACACAATTCCTGCAAAATGACCACCTGGATAACTATCTTTTATTCAAGGACAGTCGAGGATATTTTATTCTATGTAGAAAGGCAATCACCCCCTTGCCCCCGTGCCCTGTCCCATAGCTATACCACTGAGTCTACATACATATAGAAGTAAGACCAACAGCGAACACGATGTTTGAATATTATGTTGGTGATGCTAGAACGGGGCCCCGGTAGGATTAGCAAACACTGATTCGTGTCTACGCCTGAAGTCTGGGCACGTCTTTCAAACAAACCGTGCAGGAATATCCAGCGATGCACAGCGGTCTATAACATAACGGATACGAACATGGGGATTTGGGGATGATACGGGATATTTCGTGCTTATTCGTGTAAATGCCACAGGCAACAAGATCTCCTTAGACAATAAGTAAGCATTATTTATAGATCTATTTTAGGGAGAGAAAAAAACGCCGACAGCTAAAAATTGTCTATCAATTCCGGGAATTGCACATTTTAAGAAGTATTCAAGATGGGCCTTTAAGATTGGGGGGGGGGGGGGGGGGGGGGGGGAGTGGATGCCGGCGGCCAAAGTCTATGTACATGTATGTTCCGCCCCGGGCTCTGCCACTCTTCAGTGTCCAGAGAAGATTTCGCCTCCTATCTACCAATAATCCTGGAACTGCCCCTTGTCTGACCCCCCCTCCCACATCAAACACACGCACATACTCAAAGTTCACATTGAAATCTTGTAATAACTACTGGAACTTCAGACAGGGCCAATATGGCAGCCCTTGGTTGTTGATGCTGTTGTTGTCGTTGCTGTCTCTTTAATGATGAAAATGATTGGAACAACTACCCCCCCCCCCCCCAAAAAAAAAAAATAATAATAATAAATAAATAAATAAATAAATTTAAAAAAAATATTAATAATAATAATAATAATAATAATAATAATAATGAAAATAATAATAAAAATAATAATAACAATTGATCAAAATCAACGTAGAACTATTGGAACGCCAAGAATTGCAATGTTTGTCTTGTAAATGTAGAGATGTTGAATTATTATGAACACAGAGGAGAATACTACACTGCCTGAATTTTCCTTGCCTGTAAATCTTTTCAAATCTTTAAACAAAACTTAAAGACAGAGCAATCACACCTAAAGTAAAGGCAAAAAGACTAAAAAGCGACGCACTTACAGTGAAAGTAACAATCTTTAAGAAATTGTCCTCGCTGATTGTCACGATTGTGCTCATTCGCAAAAAGTAGAAACGCCAGACTCCATGACAAAATTGTGTCTTTTTGCCTATAATATGATAAATAACAGAGGAAATTTATGGACGAAATCACATTTAGATGTTCTAAATGGATAAACAACGCAACAGCAGAAAATTTTATAGAGAATGAAAATGTGATATTTGGGAAAGAGGTGTTATACAAGCACCTGCCGAAACAGTACCCGTACGTCTATCACCCACTCGGAACAATAAGTAAACGGTACACCATGAAAACAACGGAATGCTTGCAAGCAAAGCCAAAATGTAATTGCAGTGGATAATGTTTGGCAAGAAAACGGAAAAAACACACCGAAGAATGCATTCCAGTGGAGAGTTTTCTGAGAACATGTAAGACTAAACCCCGACTTGGCGAAGTATTTACAGACAGGATTTTTAAATTCTTGCGTTTTAAAGATCACGCAATATAAATTCGGCTAGTCCTTGACAAATGGCTCGGATTGCATGATGGGAATATAGGATGACATGTGACCGTGATGGAGCATGTTTATTTATAAATACTCCCTCTCCGGTAAGATTTTGATGACCGTCAAACAAGTCCTGCGTCTGGCTTATATCCTGCGAGCCAATCTTGGTGAGTAGGGTATAAGGGTCTGATTAGTAATCACCTGCAAGGGGAAATATTATTGACTCCTTTACACCGTCTGTCTACCTAGTTGTCTATCTCTGCCTCCCCTCTCATCTCTCTCTCTCTCTCTCTCTTTCTCACTCACTCCCTCTCTCTCTCTCTCTCTCTCTATCTTTCTCTCTTACTCTCTATCTCTTACCTCTTCCTAAAGAGAATACAGTATATGATCGTATCAACAGATCAAAAAGCAACTACATCTGCCCTACCTCCACTCAAACTCACCTCAGGGACCTGCCATTGCATTTGATCATGTGTCACAACATACATGCATGATAGAATGAAAAGAAGCACACTTTTTTTTAATGATAACCAAGCCCCGACAATTTGCTTTCGTGTATGGTAACATAATATTTTCCATTGTTTGTTTCCCTGTGTTCATGTCACATGAATATTCCATCCGTATAAATTGTCGTATGAATGTCCAAGTTTCTTGTTTTTAACTCACTCGATAGAGAGGGGGGAGAAAAAGAGAAAGAGAGAGAGAGGGAGGCGGCGGGAGGGAGAGAGAGAGAGAGAGAGAGAGAGAGAGGAGGGGAGGGGGAGGGGGAGGGAAAGGGAAACGGAGTAGAGAAAATGGTGGGGGTGGAACATAACTCAACATGGTCGTTATCTAATGATCTAAAGAAGATGTAGACATCATATTCATTTTATGGTCTGTCGTAAAAGAATTGCAACTTTGGATGTTTTTCTTATTTATCTTTGTCTTTCTAGCCCTCCCTGCCTCCTTCACTCCCTACCCCTAATCCTTCTCTCTCTCTCTTTCTCTCTCTCTCTCTCTCTCTCTCTCCCTCTCTCTCCCCCAACACACACGCACACACACACCCGTACCTTCTCTCTCTTCCTCCCTTCTATTTTCTCTCATTCTCCCTTTTTTTTTAAATCTCTCTCTCTCTCTTGTGAGTCTGTCAGTTGCTACTGTCCCTTATATCTGGCATCTCCGTCTCTCGTCTTCATCCTTCTACCTGTTTTGTTCGCATTGTTTTTACAACAGTGGCCTAGCCGGAGAAATGGCAATGAACTATTGCGAACCGCTTTTAGACCTACATTATCTACGACGATCACCACTTCTCTTTACCCCTATTCCACCTCAGCCCTCCACCATAGGGCGTCGCCAAAACGGGGTGGGGTGGAGTACGATTGTCACCCCCTCACAAATGAGTTTCTGTCACCAAAACTCTCAATTAACATTTGGGGAGCTGTAAGTTTTAAACCATTGTCGGCCAATCAGAACACCGTCTAGTATCTTATTCTTTTTTGTTTGAGGTCTTTTTCGGTACATGTCGGTGGCGTTTCCAGATATTGATATAGAAGGTGGTAACAACACCTCCATAGGTGGGGGGAGGGGTTCCATGGGCGACTTTGCATCCGAAGAATCAAGTCGGATGATTATTTTCCGGGGACTTTAATGTTGGGGCCTCTACGAGCTCCTATCTCTCGCTCCACTCTCAGACCGTCAGACGGACACGCTATTCAGCTTCTTGGCAAATTGAGCCGACACCCCCGTACTCAAAATGCCCTATCTACGCCTCTTATACCATAAAACCCACTCACAAGCTCTCCGATTCACACTTGTACCTCCATGGAGAGCCAGTCTCGATTACGGCAATACTTTGCTTTACAGAGCTACGAAAAAGCTGAATAAATAGAACTCAGAGCGCTGGAATTTCCCTTTAAAACCTTCGAAACCAACACAACAGGGGATAATCCATTCCTTTTGATCCGATCATAGTTTTTTTTTAAATCCTTTTCTTTTAACTGAGTGACACTGGAAGAGAAAGAGCTTGATATGTTACACATTCTAGATCAAACGACTCCGTGTGTCATAAACGTGTATCGTGTTAACACCTCTGAAAACAAATTTATTGCATACATACAAAGTTATTTCAGATACATTTACTTCTTGGGATCGGTAATAACCACTGTAGACTGGCTAACATCTCAATCATTTCCTTGAAATTGACAACTATTATCCGGGAAATATGTTATAAATGAATACTTTTGCATTTTAATACCAATAAATTGAAATATACGATAACTGCTACAAAATATCAAACTTTATCTGAGGACTAAAAAATGCTTATAGGCCTATGCTTAATTTTCTTCATTCTTTTCCGTACGTTCTACTATTTCCTTTTCATACGCTGAATTTTAATTCATTTCCGAATGAAATCTGTATGAATTTGTTTTCCTTAGCTCAAATCACATACATTTTTCAGGATCCACACCTTCAATTTTAAATTAGTTTTCATCATAATAATCAATGCATAATAATATAATTTTATTCCAGATTTTCTAACATTCCAAAAACAAAGTCGTGCGCTACGCGTCTTAATCAATCGTTCCCTATAGGCAATGCGAGGAGGAACATCCCCCATTATCCAACTTTTGTCACTTACAGCTCTTTCACGACCCCCTGATATTTCCCTCCATCGCTGAGTAAATACCTTCAAGCTGTCTAAATAGGGATCCCGGCAAGATCGAGTGTCGATTTAGTCACTAAATCGGCCACGCATGACAGTGCCCATCACAGATATGGGATAATTGCGCCAATTTCGACGAACGAAATTGGCCAGCTTTTGTTCGGGTTCTAATTGCCGGTCATCGCCTGTTTTTGGCTGACGGCTTGGACGCGAAAGGGGAGACATGTTAGCTAGAAAGGAAACTCTTGTTTTATTTTGATATACAGGATGCAATCCATATTGTCCATCCGTCATATCTTGTTTCCTATTTTTGATTTTCATCGCAAAATCTGGCCTGGTTAGATTTAATTTAGCTGAGAGTTCGATCTTATACATTCATGACAGTGACGTATCCCGCGTAGATTAGAAGTGGTCGCTTCCACCCCTTCACCCTCTGTAAAGACAAATAAAGTCATTATATTCGAGTTTGTACATGTTATAATAGGTCAGAAGCGGATCTAGAGGGGGGGTTGGGGGGGTTGCAACCCCCCCCCCCCTTGGGCGGCCCCCCCCCCCCCAAAAAAAAAAAGGAAAAAAAAAGAAAAAAAGAAAGAAAAAAAGAAAGAAAAAAGAACGCACGCTGGAGAGAAACCCTTTCAAGTGCAAATATTGTGAGAAGATATTCAACTCATCTGGTAACTTAACCAAACACATGATAACTCTGGATATAACTATGTATTAAACTGTTACTTGATTTAAAAAGACGTTATCATGCACTGCTTTTTATGGTCTCCATTGTGTTAATAGATGCCAGGAAAACATCACTTACGGGGTTCAAATAAACACCCCCAAAAAAATCGGCTCGCCGCTTCGCGGCTCGTGGACGATGCTCCGCATCGTCATTATTTTGGTCAAACCCCCCCTTAGCAAAAAGCTAGCCCCTGTAGGTCTACGGCACACGCAACTGTCCAGATAGAGTCCGGCTCCGTACATGTTTGGGGGGGGGGGGGGGATTTGGGGCTGAACAAAGCGCAGTTCTGCTGAGTTGTGTACAACACTAATATGCGCTTATGTAGCACCTACTCAGATTTGTGTACCCTTGTTTGTGAAAGGGACTTTTTCCTGCATTGTACAACCTTTATTTTATTTTTAGATTCTTCTAACTTATCTTGTTTAAAATGCATTGATATTCTATCTTTAACTCATACTTACAATCATGTTATAATTGCGAAAAATAATATCACAACCATTTTATGTATCCAAATGTTCAAGTCCAAAGTAAATTTTAATCAAATGATAAACTTGAATTTCAACGTAAAACTTGATTAAGACTCTTTTGTTTGTTCTATCGCCTTGTCTTTTTAATGAATACAAACGTTGAGCTCCTAATAACCTCACTGTTTTCTTTATATATTCTGTATTCGTTCCAGGTGGCAGTCTTGTCGCTTTTCGTGTCAATATTTTTATTACGTTATAAATTTGCCGTACATGTCTTTCCAATCTTGCTTTTGCTCTTTCCCGTTTTTTCCCTCCATGAATAATATTGAAACAGTTGAGAGAGAAAAATACAGATTTATTCAATCGTCTCCTGTATTATTACCCTTGCGATACTCCGATTGATTTGATAAGCTCTCACGGGCTAGAACCGTGTTTCACAATCCTTTTATATATTTAGTTCTTCCCAATTCAATGAATTTACCTGATAAAATTCATTGTAAAGTTATGATTCAAGCAATCGGCCCCCAGAAGCAAATCGCAAGGGAAATCGGAAAGTGTATGATACGAAGATATGAAATGAATTTTCTAGATTATAACATACCAGCGAGTGATTCTTGGATCCAATAGAGACCATTATGCAACTGCAAACAAAAATGGAAATGAAATAATTTTAACAAGACATAAGGTTTGAATTGTATACGTCTGTGCATTTACAGGAGCAGAGGGAAAGAAAGATAGAGATAGATAGAGATATAGAGAGAGAAAGAGAGGGGGAAAATATTTTTTTTTTAAAGGTGGACAGAGAGAGAGTGCTTGTGAAAGACAGACTCGAGACAGAGAGAAAAGGAGAGAATCGAAGAGAAAAAGAAATTTGTAAAATTATAGAGAATGAGAGACAGCGTTATAGGGTAGACATATTTACAGAATGATGATTGGTGATTGTTTTACCTGACTGCTAAGGAAGCATGTGCATGCTTGTAATTATGCAACCAGGGGATCGACGGCTTTAAGTCCTCTCCGAGGGACTTGGTAATAAGGAGTGATGCCCTACCAAAGGGAGTGAGCGCATCGACTTAGTTTCAAACCTGGGTCCTCCCAGTTGCGAGACCACTTCTTTACCGCTGAACCATCGCGTCTCCTTCAAATAAAAACATAGATGTACATAGTGCGATCGTGAGAGTGAGAGAGAGAGAGAGAGAGAGAAGATGAAGGGAGAGACGAATCGAGAATAAAAGATGGAGTAAAGGAGAGATAGGAAGGGAGATGGAGAGATAGAGAGTGAGAGAGGGAGAGAGGGAGAGGGAGAGAGAGAGAGAGAGAGAGAGAGAGAGAGAGAGAGAGATGACCGATGAAATCAAATACAGACGGGTCCCTGGTGGGGCCGAGACCACTGGCCGGAAAGGACAGTGAATGAAATTCGTGGTCAATTTTCTGTTCTTTCTTTTTTCATTCTGTTCTTTTTAATGCATTCCGAATTATCTTAATGGCCACTTATGTCTTACGCTCAATTTGCTAATCAAGGCAGTCAGAAAAAGCTGTGGCGATGTAGATCACACAAAATGACATGCAGGCCTATACATTTTCCTGAAGTAATACATAAGATTGTAATTTTATTCTCTCTTTTTGGAGAAAAAAATATTAATGCTTCCGTTGAAAATATTATATGTCCATAAATGACATCGTTTTCGATTAGATATTTATCAAAGATGTCATAAATTATTCATTTTTATCGAAAATTTAAAAGATTGATTGTGACAGAAGAACGGCAGATTATTCACGAGCACTTAAATAATTTGTAAACTTCTGTAGTAAATTATGTTGGCTGAATAAAATGCGGAGCCAAGCAATTGAAGGAGCATATTTAGAGTTCATAATTATGTTTTCCGGTTCAGCTAATCAAAGACCATTAAACCATACTCAGCCATAGGATGAATGAAGAAAGTTGAATTTATGGAAATAAAATCTTTTGGGGGAGAAAGTGGATGTCCCCACAATAATTAATGATATTCACATCTAGCCAGTCAACCTTTCTCTCTTCGTACTAGTTTTGACAGAACGAGGTTTGTGGAGACGCAGCAAATTTATCATCTTTGTATGCAAGATATGAAAAGAAGATCGACTACAAAAAGGAAGATTGGGTTATTCAGATTATCAAGGGCCTTAAAGATAAAGTTAAATTCTGGTCATGCGATTGCCATGTGAACGAAACCGTGTGGAATCGACCAGAACAGGTTGATAATGTAGCACATATAAGTATTGGGGTGTTCTGCAAGGTTCTGGAATCATCAAAATGATAACATATTTGGCACAGTATTGGTAAAGTAAAAGTAACAAGCACTGTACACACAAAGATGTATATGGGAATACACAAACATGTGGCATGAAAATGTGGTCCACATTTTTAAATTGTTACATGTCATATTTAGAATAATTACGAAGGCATTTGAAGCGCCATGCTTTTCAGGGAACTTTTTTTCTTTGATGTTCTTCCACACTTTCATAATAACAATGAAAATGCTGACAAATTACTCTTCACCTTTCCCCTGAACTCAACCTTCTCTTTAGGACCCAATTCCTCAAAACAATAGTTAAAATTATAGTTGTGATAAATGATAGTAGTCCATAAGAAGCGATGAAAGATTTAATCGAGAGAGAAGTAGACAAAAGGAATAAAGAGACAGGGAAGAAGAAATAGGATTGCGACATGTGGAGGAGTAACCGATGAAATAAATTCATGCAGATGACAAAAACTGAAAATAATAGATATTTCAAAGTGTATCATAGGTGACACGAAAACACTCCTCCCCGTCCAGGCAGGACGGGGTGATTGTTGATAATTGGCACTTTATAGTAGTTTTTTTTTTTCTTGTCCAGTGTAATTGCACTGATAGATAAAAACGATTAAAAGTTATACATAATTATACAAATGGAACGTATAGGATTATTCCTTGAAATGCACTGTGCGCTGATTATGGCTGCCGGAGCTAAAGCTAGGGTAATAATTTCCAAAGCTCTTTGGAAGCGCATATAGAGATGTTGTATAATATAACATGCGCTTAAAGAGAAGGTTGAGTTCTGGGAAGAGGAAAACAATAATTTGTGAGCGTTATCATGATTGTTATAATGCAAGGGTGGAAGAAAATCAGATTAAACATGTTCCCTGAAAAGCATCGTAAAAATCGGGGGGTAGGTTTTTTTCGCCATGTGCTCGTGTAGTCCCATATACATCATTCTGTGTACAGTGCTTGTAACTTTGCCAAGATTTTGCCAAATTTCTTATCATTTTGATGATTCCAGAACCTGGCAATACACACGAATACTTATATACTAGATGATCAACCTTTCCTGATATATTCGGCGCCGTTTTTTTCACAATGCAATCACATGACCAGAACTCAACTTCATCTTTAACAAGAACCGAATATTGTTAATATTATTAATATTTTGAATTCATGAAAAATTGTAATTGTTAAAGAAATAGAGGAACCAAGAATCTCAAACTGTTTAATAATAATGTAGAACAAGCGGTATCTGCATGGATTACACATCCTAGAATGACATCACCAGCGCCCAAGGTACCATAATTTCTTACTCCAAATCTGTCCTAGAAATGACGTCTGACATTTTATGAAAAATTAATCCAGACTTCGGTCTATACGTATAGCTTGCTAAGCCCTCGTTGCCCGATTTTCGTTCAAATCAAACCCCGCATGGGGCTACTAAAGAAAGGGATAAATGGGTCAACAAGTAATGGTATACTAAGAAGGAGATTGAGTTGCAGAACCAGTCTCGTCGAATTTTTTCCTAACACCTCCGCGACTACTTTTAAAGAAGCTATACGCAAACATGTCAAGCGTTGATATTTAAAAGAATGATACCGCGACACTTACGCTCAAGGCTTATAAATTTTGATTAATTAAAAAATGGCCCGTTTACTCCTAAAATCTTAACCGTAACACTCTGTCTAAAGTAGATTTTCACAAAGGAAGCTAGCCTGAATGAGGCCTAAGTTGCCATGTAACATGGTTTCAGTCGTCGCGTCGGTTTATTGAAATTGTAAAATTACGGGCCATGATATTGATTTATTTTTAAATCTCAACATAATACGGGCCATTATCATGATCGCGTTGAGTTATTTGAATTATGCCCCCATTATGCTATTGGGTAACAAAAGTATTCATTATATTGTCAAGATTATCACAATATTTATTTCTTTAAAAGGCTTTTTTTTTATAGATGTTTGATCTCAATAGAAAAATCGTTACCCCCAGAATTCAGGTGAAAATGTTTTTAGGATCTTACATATTTTAAAGCGTACCGTTAAACCTGCTCAATGAATAGTGGACGTAACGTTCGCTCAACCCTCTTTCAATGCCCCCATGCATGTTGCAATAATATCCACTCCCTGTTGCTCTGCAGTTGCTTCAGTTGCAATTAGGTCTCGTTAGACGGTTATAAAATATTTGGGTTGCACTAGGTCTTGGAGACTCGTGTCATGCGCACCATTAAATAGCATCCAGATAATAGCCTTATTGGCTGATAATTCATTTGTCATTTTACTCGCCAGCAAATTCCATTTAAACTCCTCCTCTTATTTTTTTGAACGACTGAAGGGACTGTCCCATATCGCTAAAACCTATCTAGATGAAGTCGAAATCGACCCCCTTCAGATTTTGTCGAAAGGTATTGGATATGCCACCAATCTGCATGAGAAAACTGGTGACGGCGGTTGATTGGTATAACTTAATCAGTTGGGACTTGCAGCATATAATCAAATACCTCATCGACGCAGATTTCATGAGCCCTGTATATTTTAATATTTAAATCTTTATTTATTATTATCAATGACATGAGACCGGCATGAATGTCCACAATGATTATGCCGTATTTGTCACAATGACGCCACAAATTGACATTTATTATGTTTATGTTTTTCATCTTGTGTCGAATTCAATTCGTACATGAATGCCCACAATAACATTATAACGTATTTGTCACGATGGCGCCAGGAGTTTCAATTTCGACAGACGTTGCGCATTAACAAATAATGTTCAGTCGGATGATGATGATTACGATGATGATAATGATTATTTTAATAACTAGAATTATAATAAAACAAAATAAAAATAATGATAATGATTGCAATAACAACAATAATAATGCTACGAGTACTAGTAGTTATAATAATGAATATCTCTTATAATAATAATGATTTAATAATAGTGGTAGTAACAACAACGACGACAATAATAATGATAATGGTAATAGTTATAATGATACAAATAATAATGTTGATATAATAATTATAATGACAATGACAATAATACTGATAATAGTAATAGTTATAATGATACAAATAATAATATTGATAATAATAATGATAATGACAATGACAATAATAATGATAATCAATCACACCCAATAACCTGTTTCATCACAATTGCATGGCCATGCATTATTCGCCCCCATCCTTTGAAGCTAATTTAGGCCTACTTGTATTACGACCATGTCACCTATACTAGTATTGTCAGTACCTGTTACATTTCAAACATCCCAACAAGTGATTAAATTTCTCAATTAAGTTCGTCCTTCAGACTCAAATCCCCGTGCAACTATCCTTGTTCATAAATACACGCTGGCCTAGAGATAGATTCCGATGGGTATTATCAACTTGCGGGGCGCCCCAACTGTCCCGTTAATTCCTCTTCCAAAGGCCGATGACCCGCGGCGCCTTATAGCTACAAGCATAGCTACCTGATAGAGATAGTTACGTCACCGGAAGTTGCTTTTGATTGGGCAGTCATTTCACGATGCGCCTATTAGTTCCCTCTTGTAGAGATCGTACGTGGGAGGAACTATTTGGAGCAACATGATTTAACCTTTTACCCCGCTCGGATAGACGCGCGATGTCACAACTATCTCTTTCAACATGTTCAATACGCTATGGCTACAGGCTACCAATACACCGCATTTGCGAGTATCATTCTGTGTGTGTGGTTGAAGGATTAATATGACAGCCGCCTGTTGCCGAGTTTTAACATGTTGATCTTGGTAAAGGTTTGGTAATTAATGTTATCATTGCACAAAAAACGTCTGCTGTCGTTGCGTCCTTATATCATCTTCCACAATGAAATGAAAACCTTCTTCGATTAGATCAGCCTATTAAAGCTCGTTTTACAATTATGCTTGAGAGGCCATCGATGAAATTATAGATTTATCATAAATTGTGATAATAATTCTTACTAACCTTATATTATTATTTTTGAAATCGGTGTGGTGTAGGACCAAGAACTATCAAACAACTAATATTATTATTATTATTTTTTTTTTTTAAGTAAGGCCCTTAAAAAAAAGTAAGGCCTTTTCTTTGCAAAAAATCTGTCTCAAGTTGCACCGCACCCATTTGAAAACGTCCCGCCGCCCCAAGCCCCACTCGCCTGCTAAAACAACAACACGAACAGAATTAGCACTGTCAATATGACAAACTTAATGACTGTTTTAATGCTCGCATTGGAATACTGCAAGTCAGAGTCACTTCACCTTTAATTTGGCCGTCGGAAGAAGAAAACAAAACAAGGAAAACAAATGTTTTCCGAACTCAGCGCGAAATAAAATCACGGTACTCTCACAATAAACAAACAAAAAAACTAAATGCGGAACGAAAAGAGGGTGAGAGCCCCCTGCAACGAAATCTGGCCAGAATCGAACCGTAAACGTTGACCCTTTCTCCGTCGATCTCTTCATCCACGATAATGACACTCGCTTTATTGACTTCAAGGGGCGAAGGAAAAGGAAGAAATCTAATGAAAGTATATCCTTTGGGGGTTCCCTACAAGACAAATAATCATCGAGGCGTAATATTCTAGATGTCTGCACAAGAACTAAATTTTCTTTTTTTATTTACTACGAGCCGCGGATGTAATTTAATTGGGGGTGAAAGAAAAACATTGGAGGAGGCAAATAAACGCGCCAATTAGGAGGCGTGTTGCGGTATTTCTTTTGGGTCAATTTGGGTCTTATTTTCGAGGAGCAATTATGAAGGAGAAAAGAGAGAGAAAAGGATAGAGAGAGAGAGAGGGAGAGAGGTGGAGAGAGAGAGAGAGAGAGAGAGAAATTCAGAAATAACTAATAAACACATTGGAGGTACGCTAATATAGTCTGGAGCTGCCATGGACGTAAATGATTGAAACGGGAATTTTGATTTATTACTAAAGCAGAGAGAGAGACAGAGAGATGGATGGATGGATGGACGGATGGACGGACTTATAAAAGAAGATGGAAAGGAGATAACGGCTGAACGAAATAGGGCTCACCTCTCTATGTTGATGTTTTTTTTAATGAACTGAATTGATTTCTTTTTAATTTTCGTAGTCTTTATAATTAGAAAAAGCAAGAGCGAAGTTAGATAGAGAGAGGGATGGAGAGGGAGAGAGAGAGAGAGAGAGAGAGAGAGAGAGAGAAAGAGAGAGAGAGAGAGAGAGAAGAGAGAGTGAAGAGAGAAAGTGGGAAAGAAAATATATAGAGAAAGAGAAGGTCGAGGGAAAGATGGAGAAGAAAAAGGAAAGAGAATGACTATAACGCACAATAGGTGTTTCTTATTTTCTTATCTAACATAGATGTGAACTTATTTTCGTTTGAAATTTGACATTTGTGAGATTCCATAAACATGCAGATGCGATGAATTTTTATGTCAGGATGTTTGGTGCGCGCCTGTTATGTTGGTTCATCCACGTATTGGCAGTACTCGACAGTAGAGAGATCACCATTGAAATGCATTATATGACAACTTTATAATCACAAATTTTGCATACAACCCATTTCAAGTGTGATCTCTAAAATATATACATATATTATAATAAGAATTAAAAGGGTGCTTATAAAACGCTTTCCACCGATGTATATAATCGCTATAACAAACAAAATACAATGATAAACAATTACATATTAAACAAAAACAAACAATTACAAATTGCAATAAATTACCCGAACAACTACCCCCCCCCCCCCGACAACTACCCCTAGGACAACTATCCCCCGGACAACTATCCCCGGACAAGTACCCCCTAGGACAACTACTCCCTAGGATAGTTATATGGGGTAATTGTCCTAGAGGAAGGTTGTTGTAGGGGTAGTTGTCCTAGGGGGTAGTTGTCTAGGGGTAGTTGTCCGGGGTAGTTGTCACGGGGGAAGTCGTCCTAGATGGTAGGGGTAGTTGTCCTAGGGGGTAGTTGAATGGGGATGGGTGTCCTAGAACCTATATAATTATACATATATATATATATATATATATATATACAGTGCGTCCCAGAAAAAACGAAACCGAGAAGTATCGATGTTTTATCATAACTTAATCACAACCATAATCAATGAATGATACATATTTGGAAAGCTTAGAGTCTCCTCTTTCAGTTGATGCTACTCAGATGATGCATATTTCACGCATGAGTGATCAAAAGCAATTTGAAGGAAGGAAACCAAAAAGACATTTGGCGGGCGGTATCTGAATTTCGAAGAAAAATTCACATTTCTAGAAAGTTGAGTTTCTGCCCTTTCATATGACACCTCAATCAGGAAAAATGAGCGAGGAATAACAAAGTTCTGTTTGTTTAAAGTAGTCCTTACATTTTCATAATTTTAACAAACGAATTCGTTTCACTGGGTGCCTGCCGTAGCAAAAAGCAGATTTGACAAAAGACTTAACTCCGTTTCGTTGACAATCAGCCATGCATGAAGACTCTCATCTACGGCCGATTGTCAACGAAACGGAGTTAAGTCTTTTGTTAATTTCGTTTATTGATACGGCAGGCACCCAGTGAAAACGAATTCGTTTGTTAAAATTATGAAAATGCAAGCACTACTTCAAACAAACAGAACTTTGTCATTCCTCGCTCATTTTTCCTGATTGAGGTGTCATATGAAAGGGCAGAAACTCAACTTTCTAGAAATGTGAATTTTTCTTCGAAATTCAGATACAGCCCGCCAAATGTCTTTTTGGTTTCCTTCCTTCAAATTGCTTTTGATCACTCATGCGTGAAATATGCATCATCTGAGTAGCATCACATGAAAGAGGAGACTCTAAGCTTTCCAAATATGTATCATTCATTAATTATAGTTGTGATTAAGTTATGATAGAACATCGATACTTCTCGGTTTCGTTTTTTCTGGGACGCACTGTATATATACATAGATACATAGATAGACGGATAGACAAATAAATATAAAGAGCTAGATAAAGACAGGACCAGGCAGAGAAAGAAAGAAAAGAGAATAGAAAAACCAGTAGAGATGAGAAGAACATCGACAATAATAACAAGACGGGGAAGAAGGATAGCAAGAAGAAGAATGAGGAGAGAGAAAGAGAGAGAGAGGGAGTGAGAGAGGGAAATGTATTGGCCTATTAAGTCTGATCAAGTATTAAGCTTGATTTAATACTGATTGTTTCCAGGCTCGCTGTGGTTTCCGTTATGTCGCCTGCTTTGTATTCCACACTCGTCTAACCCGCCCTACTTCTGTCTGCTCAGGCACGAAACACTTCCTTTACCGCTTTCTCAAAGATAAGCTTGAGTTCTGGAAATGATAGAAAATAAATTCTCACATAATCTAACAAAAGTTATACTGAATGTTCAAGATTACAAAGAAATTACACGTGAAAAACGATTTTGGTTGAAAATGTATAGGGGCTGAGTAATGAGCATAGAAAGATAAGGAAATCAAGGTCAGTAGGCCCGACACCATGCGCTTATTAACCCAGATCCCTTTGTGCGAATGATAGTTGTGGTTTTTATTGAAAATGATTTCCAGCAAGTTTTTGTGACGTTCTTTTTATTTTACTAATTCAAACAATCAATCTACTGCAGGATAAACAATCCAGAATGAATTATAGCCGTGTTCTCTCGACATAAGATGCCCATACCAGAGTTCAAGATTAGCTTTAATATACATGTGCTTTCCACGCAAAAGCGACACTTCAAATAACTTTAGAATGGGCACATCAATCTCATGACAACTCTAACTTTACCTAATTGACGAAAACCAATCAGCCAGTACTGTATATATTAGTACATGTAGTAAATCACTGTTTTATCGTGTCCTGAATTACACACATATATCATTTGGTCACTCTCCATTAGCCCATGCGTGTTACTTTTGTTTTTGTTTTTAATGCATAAATTCATTTTCTAAAAATACTGCAGGGGTGTCATTCCTTTGGGGTATGGTGTAGCTTCCCACAATATTGTTTGTTTGATTTTATTTCTGCTATTCTTAACATCATACAAAGTGATATACAAACTAAGTAAATATATATTATCAACAAAAGTCAAAATGAATATAACAAAATATATCATAATGTAAATCAATTAATAATTATACCTATAAACAAATACATAGTTGGAAAATCATTTCAAAATATAAAAAAACACTGCAGGAGACCTCCATATTTTAGGGGATATGCACTTCTTTTGAAGTCTTTATTCTTTAACTGATTGTGCCCTCCCCTTCCCAATTGTAAATATGAAATAATACTTCTGTACCATCAAATCTGCAAAACAAGATCTCATGTTATTATAATTATGTTGAGTACACCTTAAATGCATAGCAGAAGGGAAATATGCCTGTAATCGTGCCCTGGCAGAATATTTGGACGACGATGCACCTGGAGATGATGATAATCTTCTTTAATTATGTACAATTTTAGTTACCTGTATTTCATTTTTTTTAATTTCTTTTTATAATCTTATTTCTTTATTCATCTATTTGCCTACTTGCTTAATAATTGATTGCTATGTTATGTGTTTGAGGGCAACTCTGTGACTGAGTGCAAATGCAACCACAAAATGTAACCACTTTTTATTTTGGTTAGCAAACTTTTGCTCTACTACTCGGCTGTAGTGCACAACCCTCATACCCTCCCCCTCCCCTCTGACAGTTCTGGAACCGCCATTGATCATCTGTCTGGGCTCACGCAGGGAACAAATTAGCCGCCATTTCTCCATGGCTCCAACGCAACGCGGGTGTCGTCTGCAAAACCACAAATTATTTTGTCTTCCCTCGCTTAGAAGACGAACAATTTGTATTGTATAATTATATACAGTTACAGTATCATTTTGTTCTGACAATATTATAACTTTCAATTTATGTGATCGATTTGTTATTAATCACCAAGCAGAACCTGAAATATAGGAAACTTATTTCCTAAAGAAAATAAACAAGCAAACAAACAAGCAATAACAAACGAAGGCAAACAAACTAAATTTCCTCTCCTGTCTGTATATTGTTAAATCTTTCAGTTCATTTTGTTTCCTCGTCCCGCTCTCTCCCTATCTCTCTCTCTCTTTCCCTCTCTCTCTATATATATGTTTGTGTGTGATTCTGTCTGTCTCCCCTGACTATCTTTCTCTTTCTTTTCCCCTCTCGATCGTTTCCCCCTTTCGATCTAACTCTGTCAATATTTTCTTTGTCTGCCCCCTCTCACTAACCTTCTTTTATGTTTCACTCGTTGTTTATATTCATCTGTCTATCTCTATCTACAGTCTCTGTCACCCCTACCCCCTTCTCTCTCTCTCTCTCTCTCTCTCCACCTCTCTCACAAACTCTCCCTCCCCCGCTTTATCTCTTCCTTCCAGCTATTTTATTACATACAATTAAACCATTTTTGTTCCCTATTTCCTCCAGCTCCTACCCGTCTCTATTTCCACGATGTCTCTTTCCTCCACTCTCTCTCTCTTCTCTGCGTTAAGCTCAGCAATCATCAATATAATGTATCCAGAACAACTGGAAGAAAAAAGGGGGGTGGGGGAAAGAGTAAGAATACAGAAGAAGAAAACACTGGCATCTATTGTTTGAATTGGAACTGTCCCCGGCGGTGTTTGAATATGATTTCATGCTTACAGTATGTTTGTATGAGTATCTTACGTTTCATACGACTAACCAACTGCATCAAAATTGTCACACCGCCCACGGTTCTGTCTTTACGTGTGTGCTGTAAGATTGTCTACAAATAGGAAGAGAGAAGAGAGAGAGAAAGCGAAAAGAGAGAAGAGAGAGAAGGGAGAGAGAGAGAGAGAAGAGAGAAGAGAGAGAAGAGAGAGAGAGAGAGAGAGAGAGAGAGAGAAGACAAATATATATATATAAATCAGGGGCTGTATTCCGTGAAATTCCAACGCTGGAGGAAATGATATTGGAAATGACTGGTGCCAATATTCAACCACACTGCATGACTTCTTTTAAAGCCCCACTGTCCTACTTGTAGCTACTTGCTCCCTCTATTTAGAAAACTTCCCCAATCGGTGCCTGTTGGTCCCCCATGATCCTCTATTTCTTATGTTATTTGAGAGCTGAGTTGATGAGATAGCCACCTGTCAGTGACCTCGCTGTGTGGTCTAATCCGTACTAGCCACACTAGTGTCGATAAGCTTTAAACGTTTCCATGACTGTGGACATAACGTGAACACACAGCGTTTACACACAACGCTGGCGTCAGTCAACCGCCTGGGTCGGATTCGAACCCACGACCATTTCGACAGGTGAACGCTATACCGACTGAGCCAACTCGCCTCATCCTTATTGTTGTTGTTGTTGTTTTTGCTTTACCTGACTTTCAAATGTGGGTTAGGGAGTGGGAGAGGGCATTTGCCAACATCACAATATGGGGGATACGCCGCTACAGTTACTGGATTACTGTATTTTAGTGTAATTCACGATATAGTATTTAGACTATAAACACACGTGTATTATCTGCGGAACCGTTTATTCCTATACTTGTCCTTTCTGAATTACTTAATTTTAGTGTAATTCACAATATGTTATTTAGACTAACACACGTCTACTACTATTTAAGGAACCGTTTATTCGTTTGCTTGTTCTATCTAAATGCAAGCACGGGGCTATTACCTCGGTGTGTTAATATTCCGCATTTCCATTTTCTCTTCATGTTTCCTTTATTAACTTTCACCTTCCGACAACCTCAGAGTCGTGATCGATAGGAAGGGCCTCTACGAAAGTTATACAAAATGTTCATATTCTGACCATACACGCATTGTCAGTCGGTTCGATAAATTCCAAATACAAAACAAGCACGGCCTTTTTCGTCCGCTGGATCAAATAATCTTTCGGGTACATCGATTATATTTTTTTTTGTCTGGTCGTCCCAAAAAAGCAGCAGGACGAATCCTCTTTCAAAATTGTACCTAAAGGAGCAAACAAACAAATAAACAGATGAACAAATGGAGCAAAACAAAACAAATAAACAGATGAACAAATGGAGCAAAACAAAACAAATAAACAGATGAACAAATGGAGCAAACAAAACAAATAAACAGATGAACAAATGGAGCAAAACAAACAAATAAACAGATGAACAAATGGAGCAAAACAAACAAATAAACAGATGAACAAATGGAGCAAAACAAACAAATAAACAGATGAACAAATGGAGCAAAACAAAACAAATAAACAGATGAACAAATGGAGCAAAACAAACAAATAAACAGATGAACAAATGGAGCAAAACAAACAAATAAACAGATGAACAAATGGAGCAAACAAACAAATAAACAGATGAACAAATGGAGCAAAACAAACAAATAAACAGATGAACAAATGGAGCAAAACAAACAAATAAACAGATGAACAAATGGAGCAAAACAAACAAATAAACAGATGAACAAATGGAGCAAAACAAACAAATAAACAGATGAACAAATGGAGCAAAACAAAACAAATAAACAGATGAACAAATGGAGCAAAACAAACAAATAAACAGATGAACAAATGGAGCAAAACAAACAAATAAACAGATGAACAAATGGAGCAAAACAAACAAATAAACAGATGAACAAATGGAGCAAAACAAAACAAATAAACAGATGAACAAATGGAGCAAAACAAACAAATAAACAGATGAACAAATGGAGCAAAACAAACAAATAAACAGATGAACAAATGGAGCAAAACAAACAAATAAACAGATGAACAAATGGAGCAAAACAAAACAAATAAACAGATGAACAAATGGAGCAAAACAAACAAATAAACAGATGAACAAATGGAGCAAAACAAACAAATAAACAGATGAACAAAATGGAGCAAAACAAACAAATAAACAGATGAACAAATGGAGCAAAACAAACAAATAAACAGATGAACAAATGGAGCAAAACAAAACAATAAACAGATGAACAAATGGAGCAAACAAACAAATAAACAGATGAACAAATGGAGCAAAACAAACAAATAAACAGATGAACAAATGGAGCAAAACAAAACAATAAACAGATGAACAAATGGAGCAAAACAAACAAATAAACAGATGAACAAATGGAGCAAACAAACAAATAAACAGATGAACAAATGGAGCAAACAAACAAATAAACAGATGAACAAATGGAGCAAAACAAACAAATAAACAGATGAACAAATGGAGCAAAACAAACAAATAAACAGATGAACAAATGGAGCAAAACAAAACAAATAAACAGATGAACAAAATGGAGCAAAACAAAACAATAAACAGATGAACAAATGGAGCAAAACAAAACAAATAAACAGATGAACAAATGGAGCAAAACAAAACAAATAAACAGATGAACAAAATGGAGCAAAACAAACAAATAAACAGATGAACAAATGGAGCAAAACAAACAAATAAACAGATGAACAAATGGAGCAAAACAAACAAATAAACAGATGAACAAAATGGAGCAAAACAAACAAATAAACAGATGAACAAAATGGAGCAAAACAAAACAATAAACAGATGAACAAATGGAGCAAAACAAAACAAATAAACAGATGAACAAATGGAGCAAAACAAACAAATAAACAGATGAACAAATGGAGCAAAACAAAACAAATAAACAGATGAACAAATGGAGCAAAACAAACAAATAAACAGATGAACAAATGGAGCAAAACAAAACAAATAAACAGATGAACAAATGGAGCAAAACAAACAAATAAACAGATGAACAAATGGAGCAAAACAAACAAATAAACAGATGAACAAATGGAGCAAAACAAACAAATAAACAGATGAACAAATGGAGCAAAACAAACAAATAAACAGATGAACAAATGGAGCAAAACAAACAAATAAACAGATGAACAAATGGAGCAAAACAAACAAATAAACAGATGAACAAATGGAGCAAAACAAACAAATAAACAGATGAACAAATGGAGCAAAACAAACAAATAAACAGATGAACAAAATGGAGCAAAACAAACACACAATTTCGAAAAAACAGTTTGTAGTGCTAGGGAATGATAAACTGTCCAGTGGTGCGAAATTCTTCTTTGAAAGCCTACCTTTTTCAAGTTGCCTGCATAATTTCTCTTTATTTGAACATGCCTGTCTGTATGTCTCTCTCTTTCTCTCTCTTTCTCTCTCTTTCTCTCTCTTTCTCTCTCTCTCTCTCTCTCTCTCTCTCTCTCTCTTTCTTGTTTTGTTGCTATATTTTGTCCACCATGATCCCATGAGCATCAGAACAGTTTTGACTCTCTTTGAAAAATGACGAATTAAAAACAAAAGCCATCAGGCAAACAACAAACACAGATTTTCCTCGGGGGGGGGGGGGGGGGGGGGCGGGAGGTCCTCTAAAAACTAATTAAAAACTATATATTGTCGCATCTTATGTGAGAATCCATCGGAATATGGGCATCACTTTGAACATATACGATACATATGTTTTTAACCCTTAAAAATAAAATCTTGACAAAAACAAAATCGGCAATGTGGACTAAACCTGTGGGCCTTCAATCACCCTAGAAACGATCATGAGATATATTGATCGGATATGTCCATCGGAGCGCTCAATCGATCCGTGTTATCGTCTCTCGCGACATGATTATTAATATCTGCCCGTATTCGATTCGGGTAAGAGAGCTCGGTCCATATATCTCGTTGACTCGGTTCTATTTCGGGCTTCTGTCTGCGAGGCGAACGCCCCGGACGTGTGGGTCGAGTGTTTGGAACCGAATCTGTGAAACATGCAGGAAATTATCGTGCGTAGATCGTGAGGGAAATGGCGAGAGCTAGTCTGAGGTAAGAGCGATGAATGGGATGTTTTGACAGATTTTTCTCTTATAACATGCTTCACAAAACAAGAACGAAAGAGAGGCTCAAAGAGTTCTACATTTTCAAATTGTGATTGCGCAATCCATATCATCGTATATGAAAAGCATCATACGATGATTATTGAAACCACATAAAATGAATAACAACAAGTGCACGATTTCCCCACATTTTGATCTAGCACAAACATTCTAATGTGCCATATACTGCTGTATTTTCCCACTAGGTTTCACTTCTTCTCATCAGTCGCATCGCTGAATTTGAATCTCAATCCCATTAAGTAGAACTAGGAAATAGCTTACTTCGAATCATCGGGTCATCGCGTTCGGTCGGGTAGTTGCGTTACACGACCTTTCGTGAAACGAAGCGGACTTTCATGTGAAGATACGCGACCTTTCGTAGATTTGCCGATTTTCGCAAAGTGTCGGGTAAACTGGACTAGACCATTTGTAGAGGAGAAGGGTTTTCTTCACAAAAAAAACAACAGCCCCGAAATTTCGTGAGTATAAAGGGGGATGTTTTCACAAAAGGTCGGGTAACGCGATCAGTCGACCCGACGCGATGACCATTACTGATGATTCGAAGTACGCCGTATGAAATAGGTTTGTTCTTCCTCTTTTGTAAAGATCGAATTCTAGATGTTTATAATAGTTGTTTTTCTCATAAAAGACGATGAGCTCTCTCTCTCTCTCTCTCTCTCTCTCTCTTATTTCCATTCTTATGCTTTACTGTGACCAAGAGAGACGTTCACTATCACCTGGGTGATGATGACATTATCACTGCTGCATTGTGGGGGAATCTTCGGACCAGAATACAGAATACAAGACATAGAGGGCACAAAAATGTCATATTATGGACCCGCTTTATTAAGGTCAATATTCTTCTGCCTCTACATACAGGGGCAAGACATCAAAGCACCTTTGTACACCGTCTTAGACATGCAATGTAAGAATGCGTTCTCACGTTGGATTTTATTTCGGACAGCGCCACGGAAAGCGCAAATTTGGAATAGAATCTCGGAATATTTTTAGCGCGAAAACAGAGCCTCTAAATTCTTAAACGATCCATTACCACTTGAGGATTGCATCCATTAACCGCACGCTATGATACTCCAAATCCAGTTCACCAAATCAATAATTCTCTGGTCGCTGTTCGATCTTGTTGCGTTCACCAGGAAATAATCATCATTGATACCTCATTGAGAGATGCAACAGGATTGTCCTTTTTTTTTAAAAAAACCTCGATGTCGTGGATGAATTGCGGAAACAGCGAGAGATAGAGAGAACGGGGGAGAGGGAGAGAAAGAGAGAGATATAGAGAGAGGGGATGGGTAGATTGGGAGAGAGGAAAGAGGAAAGGAAGAGATAGAAAAAAGGGAGAGAGGGGGTGGGAGAGAGAGAGATATATTGGCCTATATAATAGAGTTAGAGAGAGAGAGAGAGAAAGAAAGAAAGAAAAGATGGTGGGAAATGGAGGGAGAGGGATTTCCCCCATTTTAAAACCTCGATGTCGTGGATGAATTGCGTAAACAGCGAGAGAATAGAGAGAGAGAGAGAGAGAGAGAGAAAAAAATGGGGCAGATTGGGAGAGAGGAAAGAGGAGAGGAAAAGATAGAAAGGGGAGAGAGGGAATGGGAGCGATATATATATATAACAGAGATATACAGAGAGAAAGAGAGAGAGAGAGAGAGAGAGAGAGAAAGAGAGAAAAAAAGAGATGGGACATGGAGGGAGAGGGAGAGATAGACAGACAGATAGAAGGTGAGAGATAATACATGTACATATTGCTTTCCTTCTAATGGAACGATATACCAAGAATAGAATAGTGGCTTTGCTGTAAATGTAGTAGATAAATCGGTCTAATACATCATGCATTCAATTATTTTCTGGTTTCCAGGAGAATCAACCTAAATTTGATCACTTTAAGAGGAAATTCAACGGAGAAAGAAACCAAAGTAGACATGGGGATTTCCTTTTTGTTCCTTTTTCGGACGGTCGTGTAAAGTGTTGAGGCAGACATGATTGAGGTATTGGATCCCGGATGCTGTACAAAGGTTTTTTAAAGGTCCTCACATTTCGATGTGTAAATTTATCGTGAAAATTTGCAAGTGTGTGTTTTAGAGCTAGAATCTGAAATGGAGACACAAGAAGACATAGCGGGGGCATGTTTTATCTTGTGTGAATTTAAAGGTGCTATGTCCCATTTGCAGCCAACATCAGATTATGTAGAACTTTGCAGGAATTATGTCTTATCTGTGAAATTTAAACGTTAGCAGTGTCCTAATATTCAAATTATGCAAGGAAACCCGTTTACTTTCTAGGCTTCACTGTCAGACACTATTGAGTGACTAACTGACTTTTTTCTTCTTTGGTAATAACATACAGAAAATGAGCTGAAAGGGTACATGAGCATTTGTCTACATCAATAACCCACTTCTTGTAATGGCCAAAATTAAACTGATTGAACCTTTACGCAGCACAAAACGTACGACCATTCGGTACAAGGGTCTGAAAATAAGACTATTACTAAATGGAATGCAATTGATTAAGTCGATTTGACAACTAATGGTCGTTATTTTCCCACTTAAAGACTTTTTCAAGCCCTTTCGTTTTGAGGAAAGTTTTAAATTAGTATTATCTTTCAAATTTCGTTGGAATTTAACATTGTCATTTTTGGGGCTTGCAAATGGGACATTTAAAGGTGTGCTGAAATGGATTTTTTAAAGGAAACACGGGTCTAATGTGCCCCTTGTAATCCACTGCTAAGTACAATCATAATTGTAACTAAAAGCTAAGACATCATAATGATATTTTTCTGGAAAAGAGACGATCAGTCTATAGTCTAGCCTGTCACAATAAAGATAAACTTGAGTTCTGGTAAAAAAAGAAAATGAATTCTCACAGAATCAAACGAAACTTACACTGAAAGTTCAAGAGTACAAATAAATGTCATTTGCAACAATTTGGGTAGAAAATGTATACTGGCTGAGTAATGAGCATAGAAAGATAAGGAAATCAAGGTTAGTAGCCCCGACACCATTTGTTTAGTCCCATATACATCTTTCTGTGTACAGTGCTTGTTACTTTACCAAGACTGGGTCAAATTTATTATGATTTTGATGACTCCAGAACCTTGCAGTACACACCAATACTTACATGCTATACATGATCAACTTTTTCTGATCGATTCCACACTTTTTCTTTCACAATGCAATCGCATGACCAGAACTCAACTTTATCTATAACCATAATTATATTAAAAAAATCACTGGAAAGGGGATTGAACCCCCCCCCCCCCCCTACATGTTATGTCATTTTCTTCTCTAAAGGGCTACAAATTTATTTTGCCTGCAGACAATTTTTAAAAATGAACATTATTGTGCATTTATTGTGGCTCAACACACTGAGATATATTAATTCGATTAAAACGACCTTAATTAATAATACTTTTGGTTGTGCGATTATAGTTCAATATAATGGGGTTGTTTTTGTAAATTCGAAATTCTGTTATTTTGAAAGGGTGTTTTTAATGGTTAAAATGTCTCTCCGACAACACATTTGTCAAAAACCACTCATCTATCACATCTATAATAAATGCATCCCCTTCTGAATAATATATCTCCGGACATATATCGTGCTTTCAATTGATACGCTATATTTATTTCACGAATTCATCATCGAATTTCGAAAGTGTACATCAATTCATTTTTTCTCCAAAAATAAAAAATGCAAGTCGTATAAATATTCCCAAAAAGTCATTAAAACATTAACTGACATGTTGCTGGTCTCGTGGGGAATGGTGAGACAGGCACGATACCGCAAATTTCTGACAGAAAAGATAATAATTATTTCAAGCCTTCTCGGAAATTTTCTTAGCTTTGGTTGTAGTTCATGAAACTTTTCATCAATGTCGAAAAATGTAGTAGTCCAATCTCAAAAGTATAGTGACGCCCACGATCATAACATGTTTTTGTATGAAGCACTACTGGTAAAAAAAAGATCAATTTATGATTCATTCTTAAAGCCTGTCTGTACTACTTTGGCCAGGAGGGATTAGACCTCCCAGCGTGGTCACTGACAGGTGGTTATCCCATCAAATCAGATCTGAATTAACATAAGAAAAAGGGAATCATGGGGGACTGACGGGTACCGCTTAGGCAGTGTTTGCTATATAGAGGGCGCAATGAGCTACAAATAGTGCAGTCCCGCTTTAAAGTAACATCGTGATAATTATCAAGACTGGAATATTTTATCATCAGCTTGAATTCTAAATTGGCTTTCACTATTTTGAAACCGCGTCTGTTAATATCTTTAGATTAGCATTTCTCGTTAACCAACCAATAAATGTCAACTGCTTTCAACTCATGTCTACTGGTACTGTGATAAAATCATAAAAACCCATCAGGAATTAATTATATAGTAATAATGATAGTATAGGTAGTAGTAGTAGTAGTAGTAGTAGTAGTAGGGATAGTAGTAGGGGTAGTAGTAGTAGTAGTATTAATAGTAGTAATAACAATAATTATAAAAATAATAATAATGATAATAATAATTATGTCAATTATGATAATAGTAATAGTAATAATGATAATAATAATGATAATAATAATAATAATAATAATAATAATAATAATAATAATATTGACGATTTTAATGGTAGTGAGTATGTTCATGCCTGTCACACGTCTTGTCAAATCTTCTTGTTGCATGGTCAGAATTTAAATATCGAGGTTTAGTTGATGTAACAGAAATAGAAGAGGAGATATTATGGAAAAACAGCCATATTAGATTCAAGAATTCTACATTATCGTTTTCAAAGTGGTACGTAGCTGGAATTTCTAAAGTAAAACACGTAATATCAAATGGTATTTGGAAAAACTCGTTTATGTTAAATAGAAAAGTTGGTATTCATCAATTATTATTTGAGTTCGAATATGCAAAATTGAAGAAATGTTTCCCATGCGATTGGTTGAATAAATTATACGCTCGACAGAATGTTGAATTAATTAGTAAGCAAAACGATTCAAATCTAATTGAGGTAGCTACAGGAGATTTTGTTGATATATCTAGTTTCAAGACGAAACATTATTATTTATCCCTCCTGAAACAAAAACTTCAAAAACCAAATGTTACACGTTACTGGGAATATTACTTGAACTTACCGGTTTCTTTTAAATGGCAGAATGTATTCAATTTTAAATTTCAACAAATAGGAAATAATATGATAAAGCAAGTTAATTTTAAAATATTGCATAACATATTTCCTTCAAAACTAAATTTATGCAGATGGCGTATAATGGAAAATGACCAGTGTGATATATGTAAAGAAACAGAAAATACTTTTCATGTTTTGTTAAAATGTAACAAGGTTAGAGTTTTTTGGAAAATTATTGAAAACTTATATTATAATTACTTTCATGAACAAATAAAAATTAATGAAAAAGCGTTAGTAATAGGTTATTTTATTGAAAAAAAGGGAAATTTTGTGATAAACTTCTTGTTAATTTTAGGACAATACATAATATACATAATGTATATTAAACTTCGGTGTGATGGAAAAGAGTACAATAGTAAAAGTCTGTTTATTAATTTCAAATTAAAACTACGATATTACATAGCAAATAAACAAAGTTTTCTATTAACGAAACACAAAGAAATTTTTCAAAAAATGTTAAGGTTATAACTATTTATTTAAATGCTTTGTCTTTTTTTATTATGTTAAAATGTAAAATGATGTAAATATATATGAAATGTGAAATATGTGAAATAAAACACCTCGGTAAGAGGACAAGAAAAAAAAAAAAAATGCCTGTCACACGTGACACTCCTGCCGTAAAACCGGTATAGAATACATCAAAATCCTGATACTATATTCACACAACTGGTAGAAATCGAGACTCTATTGCTTCAAATTATACATTATTTACCGAATTAGTTTCGTATCACATCGTCCAGTCATAGCATCGTTTCTTTGCAGACGACACGTACCGCTCACATCTGATTTTGTGTACTCAGAGAAGGCGGGAAAATAATGAGCGACCCCTCCGTATTCTCTACGGGATATCCCATTCTATTTTTAGTGTTCACCCACACTCACCTTTACTGTTTAGATTTCCAAATGAATTACGGCAGAACAACTGCTCCTACTGAATTACGAGGCATATTTTCAAATCAAATATTGGAACGAATGGAGGTTTAGAAAATTACCGTTCGTAATGTAGAGCAGATTTTCATCCCATGCAGGGTTCGATGGAAAGTAGATAATTGAATCGAAACCTCTTTGATAGTGTAGAATTAATGAAGGAATAATTGAATTTATTTCGTTTTAAATTGGCAGACCGACCTCTATTATGGTGAATATATTGCTTGATGTGTTTTTGTTACCACGTAATAGATGATTGAAATTAGATAAGAAATGCTAACCCGGTCCAAGTTTATTCATGTATATCTCAGTATATATTTAATTATATAGTCAAAATATTCTCCTCTGTGTATAGTGCATCAGTGTATTATAATTATGCACGAGATCTTGACCTTCGGCGTCATATCCAGAAGTCAACTTTGTTGAGTACCAGAGTAGATTCACCGTAGATGCATGTAGTCAAGGGATTTTTGAAAATTCAATTTTACAAATAAATTATTGGGTTTGCGAGGGATAACCACTGTTTAGGTTTCTGTTTTAGAAATGTGTATGTAGGGGTATACTCGCAATACGGTATATAGGGGAATGCGGGTCATTTTAGCTACTCTTCCATCTCCCTCTCCTTCTCTCTCTCTCTCTCTCTCTCTCCCTCTCTCTCTATCTCTCTCTTTCCCTCCCTCTCCCTTTCTCTCTCTCTCTCCCCCTCTCCTCTAGTGTTGTTGTAAAGGCCCATTTGGTGTCTACTTGAGCGAGCTGCAATCGCTAAATTATCACGTCTCGTCGCATTAGTTTCCGTGTGATCTAATGCGTGCGTGACCTACAAAGATATGAGACTGCGGATCAAATCTTACCAAAACAACTTCAGCCATAGAAGTACTTGCTAAAAATAAATCACAACAAGAGGGGGGCACTTATGTATCTGACCAATATTGACAGTGTTGTGCCCGATAAGGTATATGTTCCCCTAGTTACAAGTCTCACATTAATACCTCCCCCCCCCCCCCCCATCCCGAAATAGATACAGGTATACATTCTCTTATAGTTTGAATAAAAGGACCAGTTTAACTTTAATTTCCAAAATGAACAGGACAATAAAGGCTTTAATTTATAACAATGTTACTTCAATAGACAGAGAGAGAGAAATTCATATAAGACACATATTGATGACTATTCTTAAACGTGTATAATACGTACATGCACTCAATATTGTTCAATTATCTGTAGAAGCCCGATGGACGAAAGCTTTACACAACTTGTTAGCCTGCGTTGTCTTAATATGAATTTCAAAAACGTTAGTAATCTAATGTCGGAAATAATTCGTTATTAGTTATCAAGTTAGTACGTGGTTTGAAGTGCCCTCCCCCTTTTATTTTGCTGTCCCACTAGTCTTATACATGATTACACTTAGACAAGAGCGATGCGATGACACTGGCTATCATTTTCTTATTAATTGTTGTAAATTCAGTCAGTCGTCTCTTTATGTTACTCTTTAATTATAGGTTATATAACGAAAACACATACATGATTAATGTCTGTATTTCCCAGTAAACATCACAGCAAATGAAATATGCAATCAGTAATATTGCAAAATCAATTCCATAATCACAATAGGATAGAGAGTAAAACCTAAAACTCGCCAATCTTTCATCGCGGCCCATTTAGAACGAGCAAAAATGCAATTTATTAATTATTTCTATAACGTCCATCTGAGTGTTCGCATCATTATTGTTTCGAGCTTTGGATAGATTAAAAATCTCCCGCGGCCCAGTTAATCCACTTTCATTTAATTTCCGTACCGGTTTCCATTCGCTTAATTTTGTCGGACTGTATCGCTGAATTCCATGAAGAATCGAAGCCCCCGGTCAGTAATCGATAGCCGATAGCTGATGAGCCGATGAAAGAAAATCCCGCAGGCTTTTTTTTTTCTTTGAAAAAAAATTCATCAGGGAGAATTTTACTTTGATTTCCTTTGGAAAATAAATTTTAAAGTGAATCCACGTGGTTTGCTAACTTAATATTTGACCGTTAAAAAAGTATCAAATTTTCACTAGCAATTTTTTTTTTTTAACGAAAAAAACGAGAATTTTTGTTTAAATAGTAGAATACAAACAATACAAAATCAAAATCTTTTTTTTTAAACTAACCCACCAACAAATATAAATATACAAATAGATTTCATTCTCAGTCGGGGGGGGGGGGGTGTGATGGAGCACGGACTCGTTGTGCCGCCCTTTACCCCAAGCCGAAGATATTACAAGTAATACGTTCATATCTTTAGTAGATCTACTTCCGATTAATTTGCGCTAATTCAGACAAACCAATTCTTTCAGTTCGATGTGGGCCTTATTGAGGTATCGGTATTACATTTCGGTGCTTCTTCGTGTGTTTTAAGGGTGTAAGCCGGGATTTTCTTTAGTTGAAAGACCGTTTTGTCCAAAACATTTTTTTGATTACATTATCGTCTATAAGTGCTCCAAACAATAAAATAAAAGACGAAGGAAACTAAAGAGAGGTGAGAAAGAAGATAGAAAGAAAGGCAAGAGAAAAAGAGGGAAGAAAGAAAGAAAAAGAATTGGGTAAGAAGGAACAAAAGGTAGGTAGGAAAGGAAAGAAAATTAAGAAAGGAAGAAACACTTTTTTTTTAATTGAAGAAAGAATTAGAAAGATTCGCCGACTTCGATTATATCATTTCGGAGCGTCTCTAACCGGCTTTTTGGTTTTGTATTTCAAAGTACTCTTCTCAAATTCTATCTTTAAAGAGTTAATCACAGAAGGGCACTTCGCTGTAGGGGGCGTTAATCGCGCGCGTGCCCCAATTACATTTTTTTTTCGTACGGATGCTACAAAAGAGCTTGAAAGCGGTCATTGAGCTCTCGGCCAAACGTGACAATGTCTTTCATTGGGCTACTCTTTGCTTGTAATGAAATTACTTACAACCGAATCGACAAGATAAAGGCCGGCCTTACTAAGACTAGTAAAGCGAGGAATGTGCGTGGTATGATATTTTGACCCTGTTGACTGGTCAAGTTTAAAAAACACGCACTTGGGTCAGTGTTGCTTCATCTGTTTTTTTAAGGGGCATCTCCGCCATGCATTAATATACATGTTTTGCCTGATAAAGATATGTGCAGTAGTAAATGTAATATAACAACACGATATTTCTAAAAACTCAACTTGAACATTATTGCATATAATATTTACACAGGTATGAGAGTTAAAATAGTCAAATGTTCAAAATTTAGATTCATTGGAAGTAAATTTACATTCATTATCTAAGTTTGTAATTTTGGATCAAGCATTGATGACAGCATCTTGGCACACCGTCAAAATGCCAGCAAAAAGTCACCATCGTCTTGAGCTGTCAAAGTGATGCCAGATTGGCAGAACCCTCGTAACACGAGTCGTGCATAGGAACAGCTGGAGGCGACGAACGTGCGATTTTATGTAGTGGTATGCTAATCAGTGGTAGAAAATTACTACTGATTGCGAGATTATTTGCTGGGATAGGGTTGAAGGGTGAGAGGATTTGGAGAACATTATAGCACATGAAGATGACTAATGATGAAGAGGATTAAGAGGTTGTTGGGATTTTGGCGCTGAAGGTGTTTTTTAAATGAAGTACATCGACGTAATTCTGAATAAATCGCATTTCTTTTAGTGGTGCTTAGGTCTTCTGCTGATGGCATCGTCATGAATGACGATGATCATGTTCATGATGTTATTGGTGATGATGATAATGATGATGACGGTAATTATAGTTTTGATTGTAATGATGATGGTGATGATGCTATAGATGATGATGGTGATGGCAGTGATGATGATGATGATAATGATATCATTCCTGCTGATGATTGATTTGGTATTGCAATGGACTTTTTTCAGTAACTGAAAATTATCAAAATCAGCATCATTATCCACAAAATTGAGAGAGGGGAAGGAGAGAGAAACAGAGTGGGGAAAATACACTAAGAAATGATAACACCACATCATGGTGTGGCGATGATGATGAAGATGACGTGAAATAGAGAATGGACTTGGAGGATTAAATAAATAATGGTAATAAGAGCTTATGGCTTGACTAACACCTACAAGGCTTACAAAAAATCAAACGTTCATATTCCATGCATGGCGTTTTTGAGGATAAATTATTTACTATTTGCAGAATCGAATGACTTTGGAAAGACCTAGTTATTACAGCTGAATTATTCATTACTTTTGGTCAAAATGTTGCCAAAACGAGAAATCGTACATTCGACCCTTGACCCTCACGCGACTTTCGTTTTGATCACTGATGATATTTCAACATCTTAAGCTGATACGAATACACCTTCCATCTTTCCTTTCTTGAAACTAAGTCGATGCATTTCTCCTCTTCCTGTTTTTCTCTTCTATTTTTGGCAACACGTCCTTTCTCTCTACCTCTTTTTAATAATTTCTCGAGATCCTTCACCACCACTGTAGCCTATATCCCTTTGGTCGATCCCATGTCATACTTCAATAATTATATTTGTTAGCACTATGGTTCAAAGCAACTGTATCCACACCGAACCCCTTGACCGTATTTACCCGCCCTGTTCGACCGTACTCGCCTGCCATGATACGGCTTCTCTCGACCTCGTTCGCTACACGTTTTTTGGCATGTTTTGTTGTCGGCGGCTCGAGTTACACCCCCGAGGACTGCAGACTTCTGTGCCGGGCGACGCGGCGACGCGGACTTTCGAACCGTCCGGTCATTCAGGTTCATGTAGCAGCACTAGAAAGAGATATCATTACAAGGCAAGCGGGCGAGTTGTGCGTTGGACGAGGAAGCGTGGTTTAAATACGGTACTTCGCCAGAGGGGGAAGGGGTCGGTGCTTCTATGACCTGTGCAGAAAGTACCCTTTAAAGGGCCTGTTGACCGCACTCAAAGATCAACAGGTATACATTATCCTTCATAATATCACAGAAAGAATTATTAAAGGATATTAAAGGGAAGAAACACGGCGGGATGAATTTGTAGCTAAATAAAATTCCTGAATCCAATTTGATTTATCAGACTTGTACATGTATTGAGACCTTTATTGAGAGAGCCCCGCCCTTAACAAAAAGACAAAAATATTTTGCAATCGTCATCAATCGCGACTCCGTACTAAAGAGATGGAGATGCGATTGGTATAAAATGCAACTCCTGTTTGTAAGACGACAGGGCCCAGATGTCATTTGTGGCAAGAAATTCACTTCATACCAAAGGACTATACATGTAGTTTGTTATGTATATTCATACTTCCTCTTTGCAGAATATTGTAAATAAAATATTAAAGAGAAAAATAAATCGAGAGATAAATGAAAGAAGAGAGAGAGAGAGAAAAAAAAAGAGGGGAGAGAGAGAGATAACGAGGGAAGAAGGAAGGTGGAGGGAGAGGGAGACAGGGGCAGACACAGACATGGCAATGACTTTTTAGAAAGGAAGCGTTAGAAGTAGAAGAAAAAAATTCAGGTAACTCAAATCAACTTGGATTCAAACTATTATCACTGCTGATTTGAAATATGTGGGCTGTATCTTGGACATAGGGTAACGCAATTCTTTAAAAAATAAATTTTAAGAAAAGAAAGAAAAACTGTTGGCAGTACTGGACAAATATAATAAGCTGACTAATAACAATTCACATTAGCCAGATAAGACTTCAGGCAGAAATTAAATATGAACAAACTGAAAACCCCTGAACCTTTTTTTTACTTTAAACAAAAATCCATCACTAACATTATGTCATTGCATGTTCTGAATCGGAACATGCATGACAGCCGCCTAGGGTAGCTGCTGCAAAACATGAGTGTTCAATATCATGTTTTGACAAAGTGTGACGAATTTCTCGAAACTAAAACGGGGGAGCATCGCTGTTTTTAGCGCTCATCTGACACGTGTGTGTGTCAAGAGCGACGAGAAACGCTGTCAAAATGATTGAAGAGCATTTCCGAAGTTTGCCCTTTTACATTTGATACGAGAATGGTCTTTTCTAAAGGGATGCTTAGAAAAGGTAATGATAATAATAGCTAGTTCTTATATAGCGCTTTTCAGGACCAAAGGCCCTCTCAAAGCGCGATACAGATATATATTATTACCCCGGTCATCGGATTCAGGCTTACCCGCACACATGGGGAGCATTCCAGCCAGAGTTGCAAGTATAGATCAATGTCTTGCCAAAGGACATTAGTGCCGCGGTGGGACATTAGTACCGCGGACCTTTTGATCCACAGTCCGTGACGTATCCACTTGTCCACGACACCTCTATCTAGGTGATCCTCTAGAACTCTAGATCATGGTTTATGATAATAAATTGAAAGAAATACCTTTCTTCGAATCTGCGGGATTGAGGCTCACAAAATATACTGCTCACCATAAAGTGGGAATAATTTCTTTTTAATCTCTTTCCATGAAATGATTGTGTCAAAATGGTTTATTCCCGATAGATTGGGGTGAATGAAAAGGTTTTATCTTCTGAAAATGTATTGACCAGTTTAACGAGTCAGAGAGATTCATTTTATACATTTCTGAGAAGAATTAATCAGTATTGTCATAATCATTCCATGAAGAGAGGTGTTTACTCCAATGTTATGGCAACAGTGCAGAAAATGGCATGGAATCGTAGACGATGGCAGCCATTTTGAAAATGGCCATTTTCACTAATTTTAAAACGCTTTGAGTTTTATCAGCATGTGAGCATTAGAGCATACAACACATTTTTCAATGCTTATACAATGTTCTAAATATATGTGTTTTTAATATACATTGGAATCATAATGCTACATTTCGTCGCTGTTTTCACGAAGTGACGGTAGTGAAAAAAAATTGCATTCACTTTGCGTTACGATTTCCCTCACTACCGTCACTTCGTGAAAACAAGGACGATTTCTGTCACCAAATAA
Source organism: Strongylocentrotus droebachiensis (assembly GCA_035222895.1). Classification (NCBI taxonomy): domain Eukaryota; kingdom Metazoa; phylum Echinodermata; class Echinoidea; order Camarodonta; family Strongylocentrotidae; genus Strongylocentrotus; species Strongylocentrotus droebachiensis. The sequence goes on along the minus strand of JAVYIG010009109.1, from coordinate 1,953 downwards.
TTATTTCTTAAGGGTCCAGACTGTTTCTTGATCTCCTGTTTACGTTCTTTCATTTTCTTTTGATATTTAATCAACATCGCACACGATACCGAGTTTCGTTATGACTCCGTCACGATTATGATGATTTCATAATTCATAATGCATTTATTTGTTCAACCATCAAAATATATATACAATTAAAATAAGTTACATCAAGAATTTAGAAGAACACAATGATGGTTTGGTGACCCCGAGAAAGTAGGGCTTATAAAAAGGGGCCACCAAATTGAAATACATAAAAAGATCAACAATACTTATACAAATAATCAACATCGAACATTAATATAAACGAGGAAAAAAGAGAAGAAGATGTACACTTCTTGTAGCAGCAGCGAAAAAAAAATGTCATATCATTCTGTTTTTCTTCGAAGCCCCCAAACCTTTGATTAAAATAGGTAAATGCATGTAGTTGAACTACCCTTACCCAGTATTTCAAAGTGATAATAACGTTGCAACAACAAAAAAGAGATTGCCGCGGCATGTAAACAAAAAGTTATAATACTATTAAAGATCAATCTTATATCATATAATATGTGTGTTTACGTATCATACGCTTATAATAATATGTTTTCCAACGAGAACAAAAATGAATAAAAACGAATTGCGAAAATCAAGATGTAATCACAGATTTATCAGTATCACTTTTCCTGTGTATTATTTCGTTAGCACACATATTCGTGCTGATTTGTCTACAGATCGAATAGTTTCATTTCAGTTACTTTGCTAGTATGGGTTAAAGACAAATCGAGAGGATTTCATCATTTTCATCTCAACCTGTTGCAATAGCAGAGGAGTAAATATGCAATCGTGATTCCAAGTACGAAACAGCTTCGTGACGTGGCGTGGGCATTAAACTAAGCTCTGTGTTTGACAGAGAAAGAGGGAGATAGATAGAGAGAGAGGGTTAGAGAGAGAGAAAGAAAGAGGGAGAAAGAGAGAGAGAGAAGAAGAAGAGAGAGAGAGAGAGCACTAGAGAGAGAGAACCATTTATCGAGCAAGTGACCGAGATAATTTGTTCCTTCTATACTGAACAAGAAATATACAGAGCAATTTATTTTTTCCAAATCAAACGTTTATCTGCGTCATTCTGACTCGTTTGCAATCATCAGAAATCATTGGTACTCTCTAATCTCCAATTGCGGGTTATTATTTGCACCCCGGAGAAATTTGTTTGTTTTGTTTTGTCAGTTTCTGCTTAAATTTAGAGATTATAATACCCGAGGAGTCAGGATATCTATTATTTTGTTTCGCATAGAAATGGACGAAAAGGCCTCGTTGGAAGTCAATAAAATAATTGGCATTAGAAATAGAAAGATGTATTCAAATTGAGCAAAGATGCATATTGCGTTTAGTCAATGTAAGGCATAAATGTTGTTCAAAGTGCTTTTATAGATAATATTTTAGTAATGATCTAAATTAGATTTCAACGAGATGAAATACACGTATTTATTCGTATAATAGTACATTCTCTGTCAATAATTTAATGTAGAAAATATTGGAAGTTGTCTCACTCTCTTACGACAGGTCTCGGGTCCGATCCTTGCTCGGTGCTTAACGTCCTTGGAAAAGGTATGTTGTCGACGGATTTTCCCTCTCGATCCAAGATGGTGTATTAAATGAGTACCTTGCAATGCTGCAGTATATGGGGGAATAGCAATTGCAGGGCCTGCAAAAAGAGCAGTATTAATACTGACGCGGTCACACAGGGTAAAAAAGGCCCAATTATTAGTATCATTATCATAAATATCAAATCATAATGTGAACTGCCGCATTCTAAATCTGCAAACAAAATGTTCAAATCCGACTTTTATTAATTTCATCGCGCTTCCGGGTCTTAAATAATTGCCATAAGCTTGTAATATATTTTATTCAAGAATTACCCCTAAGACAGCCGTCGCCAGCACCCGGTGTTAT
>JAVYIG010009108.1:0-81924 GCA_035222895.1 Strongylocentrotus droebachiensis | reverse complement strand
GGGGGGGGGTGGGGGAGAGGGGGGTATTGAGAGTTTCATAGAGAGGGAGAAAGAGAAAAACGAGAGAGAGAGAAAGAGACCCAGAAAGATACAAGCGAAGGGGATCCAATACACTCCATAAATCAAATTAAGTCAAGTATGATGAGAAACTCATTCCATTATTTTGTGTAAATGTTAAATCTTGTTTTCTAGTTCTACCAAAACCACTTTTGTTCTGAAAACTATGGCATCAAAGTACACTGTACAAAGGATTCCCGGGAGTGTCCTTTATACGTACAACGTGGCTACAATATCCGCTGACTCACCCTATGATGACATTTTGGGAAAATAAAATACATTGCAAAGAATGTTTAAAACTGCCCCAACTCCCAAATCCCGCACTTGAGGATTTCATCGAAATCATTCCAATTGGCTCACTAGCAGTTCAAAGCCTAATTATAAATAAAAGTGTTTGATGCAATTCACTACTCATTACAACAATCAGAACAAGCATGAAGATATAATGGAACCTTGCTATTTTGTGTATGGATGATATACATAAATATTATAGCACACATCACTTAATATAAGAAAAGTGATATTAAAGAGTAGTATTGACTATTAATTTTTTACTTTTATTGAATTAAGCTAATATAGTAGCATAGTTATGAGTAAACTAGGGCAAACTTTGAACCTGTTAATTTAGGTTATCACAACATTATACCTCAGTCACATCAACAGGAACTGAATAAGACTAGACAGCAGGTGGCAATAATAGATCATACTAAAATATGATATGAAACCTGAATCGCCAAACCTGAATGGCCAAGATAATTGAATCGGTTTCGCAGTTGGCGTGTAACACCATGTCTATTGTCCAATATGGGAGGGTGTTTCCCCCTTTATACAACATTATGAATCTGTAGTATTGTCCTCATTTCATCCTTCTTCATTTCTCAATTTTATTTGTTATTTTGCAAAATTGATTTAGGATAGGAGGACATAATTGCCCTCTGATATATACCAGGCACTACGTACCACTCTTGTGCTATTTATTAACAAGTGTCAACTTAATGGCGGTAATGGCCCTGAATACTTCTTTCTCATTCTCATTTTCATCCTCACTTCTCTCATCATAAGCACACTTCTCGAAGTCTTTTCGTCGAGTCAACATGTATATTTGAGAATGTCATATTTACACTTCTGAATTGTTTCCTATATTCACTGGGAGCAAATTTCTTCTATCTTCATTCCAACCTCCTTCATCTCACTTGGAACGTCTGCTTTCCCTGCAGTTCACTCAGAGAACATTCACAAAATATCGCTTGTGCTGGCCAAGCATATAGTTTTGTGATAATTATCTGTCGTGGTTTTATGTAATAAAACTTGAGGATAGTGCAATATATGGAACATTAATTTAATTATATTTGGAGGATTCATCCTGAGTGGCTATGTGCGCATAAAGTCTGGTAAGTGGAGATTGGTTTTTAGTCATATCATTCTGCTCAACGACCATTCCCGCTTCAAATCTAATGTAACGGGTACAAAGGCCTTAAATCATGTCAGTCCAATAAAGTTCACATGATATGGTAGCATCAATATATTTTTGGTGATAAGATATGGGCAGGATAAATCAAGGAAAATTCAGATCATTTTGGATTTTTTTTTAAATTCAGGTGATTTTTATAAACCATACAAATATCATTTCACCTTTAAACATTTAGTATTACATTATTTAATAACAATTTAAGAACATAACTTTTAAATATATTGCAGAAACATGTAGGCTTAGGAGTGGAGAATGTGCATACATTGTGTGCGGGCAAGCCTGAACCAAACAACCAGAATAATAATTTAAGTAAAAAGCGCTTAGAGACATTTTCATGTATTTAGCGCCATATATAACCCAAGAATATTATCATCATTATCATCATCATCACCATTATCATCAATATCATTACAAAAAAATATTATGCAGACACTCCTAACAGACTCATGACTGCTCTCTCCAGTAAGACAAGGACCTATAGTGCTTTATTTACATGATCTGCTTTTTATATTATGCATGGTGACGGTATCCAGAAGCGGCTGGTTCATATTATGGAAAATTGTAAACAAAATACAGACTGTGACCTAGTATGAACTTGAGGTCAATAAGGTCAAGCGGCCTGACACCTAATGGCATCTCAGATACAGGGACCAGAACATACATGTATGCTGTCAATGCATTATAAACAATATTCATAACTTATAACGCCCGAGAGAGATTCTTTCTGTTATATGAATATTCAAATCCCAATATCATCATCCTCATCTGCATTTTCAATATCCCCATCATCAAAATTTGTATTTTTAATTACCTGTCCGTTTCTGCTTAATAAATGTGTTAATATATTTCATGAGTTTTGTCTGGGGCTGTCGTATTATCAAGCAATCTGCTTACAATGACGGTCCATCTTCCGAAAATAATTTTATAATGTTTTATAATGTTTTGAGGAAATTTAGTATTTATGACAGTTCATCATGTCGTTTTGAAAATAACAATAATTATTTATACATAATTGTATTTGCTTGTTTATGATTCATTGTACTTTAAATCATTATTAATATCGAAAAACTGTATACTTTACATGAATGCAGAAGAAAATCAAATCAAATCAAATCAACGCATTTTTGCCCCCCCCCCCTCCAAAAAAGAAGAAGAGAAGCAGTAAAAGAGTAAAGATGGTTTGTATTTTTAACCCAAAAGAACATAACAATAATAAAAACCTGAACTAAATCACATATAAAATTCCATTCAAAGAAAAGGAAAGTTGACAGGATTTCAATTCCTAAACATTCCGCATGCCACCTATATTATATATATTAGGTTTTTATAATAGCGATACGCGCATATCGTGGAAATATTGTGAGAGGATGGGAAAGCGTGTGTGTTTTTTTTGTTATAGAGGTGAGAAGATATGAGCCCCTGAACGCTGGCGTACTTATTAGGGGGGGGGGGGGTTTCTTTCCTTTTCGATACCAGGGATTTACAAATGTTGCTGAAATGACATGGTTTTCCGGTATCTTTTCTCAATTTGTTCGTAAGTCATACCTTTTTATGCGTTTGTTGGAAAATTAGAAATTCCCAAATTTACAGTCGGGCGAAAAATATGCTTATTTAGAAGCCTTCGTGTCAGGGCCCGCAGAACGGCTGGGATCGGGGACTCGAGCCCCCCTTACTGTTTGAAAAAGTATGTTACAGAGAAAAAGAAAGAAAGAGAGAGAGAAAAAAAAGTGCCTTGCCAATGTCACAAACTAGGTATCAAAATATGCTCATCTGACCGTAATTAAATGCCTAAAACCCCGGAACTTCCGGGGGCTCAGCCCCAGGACCCCACGCCAATTTACGCTCTACCTGATCGTTAATACTCCACTTTGAAAAACGTTCCGCGGGGCCTGCATGTAACGTGTAAGAGTGGTGGTGATGCAGATGTTCTTCTGCCACCCCCCTTCCAAACGTTTTTGCTCATTATGCCACTGCCCCTGGAAGGTGAGCCCCCTGGAATGTTTGCCCCCCCCCCCGTAAATCCTAAACTGCTTCCGGCGCGCCTGATGGTGCACCATTCATTTTGAAGAGGTTTTATTTCCCCTTGATTAAACGGAAATCGCAATCGAAGACTGGTTCTATTGTTAACCTCACATCAGGAAGTTACAATTGAATAAAGTTAACATCTTCAATCAAGTATCATATTGCATTCATGATTAAAAAAGGTTTAATTTCACGTCCTGTTTAATGTACGAGAATATCAAAGCTTTTCTTTTTCTCTGTCCTGGTTTTCCCCATAGCTATTTCCCCTTCTTTTTTTGCTTATTGCTGAACTAAAAAGGGCAGAAAGTGAAAATTGTATATAAAATATTGATACAAAAATCCATGAGTATAACGTAAAATTAAAAAAAATAACATATCATTCATTTCAGCCATAACTTTGCATAACACATGGCTACATACTTTGCTGTTTGTTCTGTCTACTTTCTCTTCTTCTTCTTCTTCTTCTCTCTCCTTCTCTCTCTCCCTCTCTCTCTCTCCCCCCCTCTCCCTCCCTCTCCCTTTCCCATCTCTCTCTCCCCTCTCTCCCTCCCCCTTGGGGAGGGGGTGGGAGGCATAAGGTCAGATATCTTCAATGCTAATGGCATGTACCATAAATGGATTTCCTTTCAAGGTAACTTAAAGGAATTTTGCAATTCTTAGGAAAAATTTAATTTCCATTTGCATCAATAATTACACAATGGCCCACAAACTTCAAGTTTAGCCGTTTAGCGCTTGACTATAGATGCGAAGGTCGAGGGTTCGAATCCCGACACGGCACTAATCCTTTGGCAAGATATTTACCTGCACTTGCTACTCTCCACCCAGGTGTTAAATGGGTACCCGGTAGGATGCGAACGTTCATGTGGTTGGACGAACAAGTGTGCGCTTGTAAAATGGCGACTGGCTGGAATGCTACCCAGGGAGTGGAAAATGTGCACATATTGTGTGCGGGTAAGCCTGAATCCGATCACCGGGGTAATAATATATCTGTAAAGCACTTAGGCACATCGTTGGATCGGTGTATTGAGCGCTATATAGAAAAACGGATTATTATTATTATTATTATTAGTAGTAGGACAATGTGAACAGACTTTGTAGTTTGGCAAATTGGAAGTTAACTTGGGGTTGCTTTCATATTATTATCATGCTGAATTCCAGGAATATGGAGGATACATATTGTTACAGCAAGACAATAAATTCCAAGTTAAACTTGACCTCTTCACAAAGTACATTTCAACTTTATGCCTTCGAGTATCCAGTAGTCATGTTTCGCATATTCATCCGAGCCCCCACTCCGGGGTCGGAGGGACCGCATGCGTGTTCCCAAAATGTCCGGTAAAGGGGTACTTTTCACGCACCAAAGTCCGGCTCGTAGTACACACAAATCCGGCCCGTATTGACTTTACACACACGGACTTAGGGGGGTGTTTTTAAAAAGGAGGGACCATGCATACGCGTACCCTAAATCACACTGAGTGTGTGTGTGTGTGTGTGTGGGGGGGGGGGGGGGGATATACATACATGGAGAGCATGGCGAATTCCAGCTGCTTTTGGCTCTCATACAAGGATTTGCTAAACTTTCTGCCCTAGCATACAATTTATTGCACAGCACCATCTTATGGTCAACTTGCCAATACCTAATTCCCACTTTGTAGACAGTGTGCGAGAACTAACAGGGCAGCTATGGGGGCAGCACGCAACAGGAACCTACTGCTACAGCCAGGCGCAGATCCAGGTGGAGGGGGGGGGGGGGGGGGGGGGCCTTGTACCCCTGTCCCCCCAAAAAAAACAAATGTGACCCAATTTTTTGTGTGCGCTCATTATGCCACCCCTCCCCGCCCATTGAGCGAAATATCGGCCGGCGCGATTTTCAAAATTTTCAGGGCCAAAATAAAAATAAATAAAATTGTGCTCACTTTATTTCACAAACATGATCCACCGTGTTTATTGAAACACCCTTTAGATGTGGTGGAGCATGACCTGAATATAATCGCAAATTAGAATGCTTTTCGCCCACGCCCAAAGAATTCAGACAATATTTGATTGGGACTTCCCAATACTTGATCAATCATCCTAGCATGAACATTGCACGAGTGCTCAATTGAAATGTTATGGCGCAAATCTCTGTATGTTGCCATCAACCATAAGTATTACCTCAATCAGGAAAAGGATTTCGAGATATTTCTGTTCATTATGTGTTCTGTTAAAGGGATAGATGTTCAAAATTAATGTTGTATAAAAGAGGACCCCAAAATTAGATAACTACTTTTTTTTCTTCATTTCATTTCGTTTATTTTCATTTCCAACAAAATAAATAAAGTACATGGGATTGCATTGTACATAGTAAAACAATGAAACTTAACAATATATTTGTAATTGGTCCACAGTGTACTTCATAGTTTACCCATGCCAATTATGTTTTCCTTTGTTTTGATTTGATTCGTTTATTTCGCATATGTTTATGTTTTGTTATGTTTTGTTACTAGTTTCTGTTTGTAATATAATTTGTATATTTTTTTTATTCAGTTAACACGGACTTTCTGAAAAACAGCCGTTTATGCTGAGAGAGTTACCGTGCTAAATTAATTAAATGAAATTATTTGAAACTAGTTATTTACAGGGTATCTCTGCTATGTTAATATGTATAGAATCATTTAGGTAGCTCAGGTGTGGATCTATGTTGAGCCAATATCGTTTTTCTACATTGTTTATGGGCTTCCGAAAGTATATGGGGCTATTTCCCCGGGATATTTTCAAAACATAAAGATGTCTGAAAATAATATTATAATTTCACCTGATATATTAACAGATTACCGTCTAATATACGTTAACGATGTTACAAATAACATAAGGAAAATGTTGAAAAAGGCCACATGTTTATTACGAGGATACCAAAGAATTTGTGTACATGAATATACTTATTTTTTTCTTTGTTTTCTTCTGTTACAGTTATGAGTTTATATTCATGATTGTTATTGCACTTTGTTGTTAGCAAACATGGCTTCATGGAAGTTGTTGGTGAAAATGTGCGACTCTGTATAAATGTCAGAAATAGTATACATAAATAAATAAGTAAGATAATGTTTACAATTATCAGCTATAATTATGCACGATAGTCAGCTGCTCTGTAAAGCAGAGCTCCCACTTAGCCGAGTTGGAGCCACGAGTTGTAGCCAGCTGGCGCGATCTTATGGCAAGCAGTTTTATCATTAAAACATATTTCTTGATATCACGAAATCGAATTCTTGATATCAAGAATTACCATTGCTTTACAACGTAAAAGTATTTCTTGATATCAAGGATTGATTTCTTGATATCAAGGATTGATTTCTTGATATCAAGGATTGATTTCTTGATATCAAGAAATATGTTTTAATGATAAAACTGCTTGCAATAAGATCGCCTCAGCTCGCCACATCTCGAGGCTCCAACTCGGCTAAGTGGGAGCCCTGCTTTAGTCCATCTTGATAGACTAACGAGTAAATTTTCAAGGCGCTGGACCTTAAAACCCGCTGATGTAGCACAAAACTGTATTGTTTCCGGTGTTCGTGACGTGAACAATAGAAATCTTCATCCTATATTCTATATTTAAATTCATTGAATTCATTGATCTTTTGATGAATTTATGCTAAATTTAGTAACCGAATTCCTCAAGTTATCCTTCAATGAGGATAAGAATTTGAGAGATTTCTGTTCCGACCTTTGGTAAAAATTGTTTAAAAAATCGGCCAAACCGAGACAATCACTTGTTATGGACAATTTTGAGGCATTCATAAACGGATGGACTTTCATTATCATGATTTGTCAGCAACGAGTCCCAACTTAAAAGTTTAACCCACAACAATTTGGGTTCCTATTCATATTTGTCAGTTTTTTCCATTTTATTTTTCTTCTGTTTGATACCCTACTTGCCGGAAGCTTTTAATACTTTGCTAACAAAACTTAAGAGTTGGGAGACGTGAAATCCTTATTGGCGATAATAAACACAATTTGGGAATTTTAAGCGTCCCTGCAATACCCCACCATTTTTTTAAATTTGATTACAAATGAAATCAAGCAAGGTACATGAAGAGAAAATGAATTCCAGAATCAACAATCCTCAAGGCCTCACTCCCCAAAATGTCAAACTTAAAAAAAACTCATGAGCAGAAACTTTTTTTAAAAGACAGTTCGATTCTGTCAATCAGTTTCAAATGAGGATTGAAAATATAGTACACTGTCTTGTGAACATCCTTATCACGGAGGGACTAATTTTCCTCCTACACGTAACTCAACAAAAGAGGGTGCTCTTACTAAACAGCAAAAGCAGCATATAGAGATCGAACATATATGCTTAATTCACATTGTTCATTATTACAGTGACTCTTGAAATATTAACTTTTACCATTTTATTAATCTCGCTAAAATGTATTGTTTTGCAAAAGGAATTACGAGAATAGTTTATTTATCGTCGTCCCATGCTTACTGTCTCCAACAGGGTTGGATTTTCTTTTTAATTCTTTCTTTTCATTTGGTGGTTGCAAATGACTGTGTGATGTGTTGGTGGTGGATGATTTTGTTGTTTCAAACTCTCGCCCAGGTAAAAAAAACCAAACAGTTGAAACCAGTTGGATTTTCAATTGGTATCAACTGGAATCAACTGGTACCAGTGGAATCCAGTTGACGGAACTGGAATATGTGCCAGTTTATCATACTGGTTTCAACTGGATGCACTGGTACCAGTTGAAACCAGTTGACACAACTGGTAAACTTAAAATGCATCAGTATATCCCAGTTGAAACCCGTCGACTCTACTGGCACATGCTGAAAACAAACCAGTTGATTCCAGTTGAAACCAATTAACCATACTGGAATTAAATTGGCCAGTTTGATACCAGTTAAAAACAATGGGCGTTACTGGTACATCTGCCAGTTGATTCCAGTTGAAAACCAAAAAACCCCAAAGTGGACCATTTAAGACCAGTTGATTTCAGTTGGAACATATTGAAACCCAATGGGTGTAGTTCACCAGTTGATTCCATTTGAAAGCCATAAACTTTAGGCGTATATTGGTAAATTATTAGACCAGTTGATACAAGTTAAAACCGATGGGCCTTCTAATGGGTAAATCTACTAGTTCATTCCAGTTGCAGCACAGTGGCCAAACTGGACCATTTGATACCAGCTGATTCCAGTTGGAAACCAATAGATGATTACCAGTTGAAAACAAGTAGATGGTTGCCAGTTGATTTACCAGTTGAAACCAGTAGAATACCAGTTGAAAAACCAGTTCAATGTATCTTATGCATATTCATGATTAATTTGCATGTTTTCATAGAAAACATAATCATCATGATCTGTCAAGCAAATGTGACAATGCACATCAATTTTGTGACTTATATTTTCTTAGTCAATCATTGACAAATATATTATATATGTATGATCATGTTTTACATATAATTCAAGACGTACAAATAGATATATTGATATACACTGTATGTAATTAATAACCAGTAAAAACATGTATAATTGTGTATATAACTATGTACGATCTCCAAACTTATTATTTAACCTTATATTGTAGTTCACTTCAAATGATCTTTGTGAATATGGTTAAGTTGGTGGCCAGATGCCATGCAATATTGATTATTGATTGATAGCTGGTCGCTACTGAATAATCAACTGGTAATCAACTGGTTTTAACTGGTAAGTCTATTGGTTTTCAACTGGTAAATTAACTGGAAATACTGGTTTTTCAACAGACTGGTCTCAGTTAGCGTTGTTTCCATTATAGAAATTGGTATACTGGATCCAACTGGTACTTCCAACTGGTTTAAACTGGTGGCAGTAGACAACTGGAGTTTCCAACTGGTCCAAACTCGTACCAATTATCAACTGGTTTCAGTTGACAACCGGTGTTTCAACTGGTCCAAGTTAGTACCCGTTGATGACTGGTATTACAACTGGTATCACTCATTTTCTTTTCTAACTAGAATAATTTGGTTACCAGTTGATTTCAGGATTCCAAAATCGATATTGAAACCAATTAACGATTGGAATCAACTTGTTCCAGTATCAGTTGGTTCAACTGGTATCTATGCGCGCGCGTCAAATAACTGTTTGTTCGACCTGGGCGGGGTTTTATCGATCAAACCTTATTGATACATGAAACTTAGAGATAATATGAACAGTATCTGTCGGGATTAGGTTGTATTGTCTTGGTAAAGTTACCAGCACTGTACTCAGAAAGATGAATATGGGACTACGCGATATCTATCTAGTCCAGATAGATTTGTATCATCACGTATTAGTTAAAACATATTCTTTCACATGAATGGTAATAAGAGCTTTCATTTCATTTTTTTTTAGAGGGAGGCGTTTCCAAAACTGGTCCATACCTTTAAAGCCAATCGTATAATTACCCCCTCCCCCCCCCCCCTCTAAGGATAAAAACACCAAAGGCAACAAACAATTTTTGTTAGTCAGATTTCTTTTATTTGTTAAGGATACATGCAGTTTCTAACTTCTTATTAGATGATGTAAATGAGGAGTGAAAATCATTATCGCTACCGAATTATTTCGTAATTTTCTTGATTTTGTAGCCCATGTCATTCACGAACATTTTCATTTTTGTTCAAGTACACACTATAATACTGATGCAATTGGGGCGCAGAGTTGCATCCGTGTATTTGGCAGGGGGTGTTTCCAGGGTGCTGCTAGAATTGTACTTTTATTTCAGTGTGTATTTTGGTTACATTTCTGAAAAATAAACAAAGAACCCATAATATTTGTTTAGTATGTGATAATTGCTACTAGTATATAATTATATTTGGTCTTTGAAACCATTCAGCCATCGCCTATGCGGGTACTGCGGTGGTACCGCTGCTCAATAATAAATGACTCCAAAGCTAATAATATTTGTGTACACTTGGTACATTTTTTCTTCTTGCCACTTTACAATATGGCATTTAAGGGAAAAATGACACCCCCACACCCCCACGAAACACAATAATTAAACAAAGGACGAACAAACAAAAACAAGCCAAAAAAGGAAGCTGGGGGGGGGGGGAATAAAGGAAAGAAAAATAAATAGAGAAAGAATGAAAGCAAGATAGAAAGGAGGGGGAAAAAGAAGAATTTGTCCCATTTGAAAATCATTATAACAACAATAACAACATTATGAGGATAATTATAGAACCTACAGTGTATGTGTTCATAGATTCCAAAACATTCCAAAGGTCATAGGTCAACAAGAGACTCCAGACCACGATTCCAAACCAACCCGTCAGTCTAGCTCGGCCATCCATAATTTATTGTCAGACTGGTTTCGGTTACAGCGGTGCGACTGGGGTGGAAATGGGAATCCCCCTAAAGAAAATGTTACGTCATTAAAGCCTCGGTCACAAATGCCATAACGAACTGCTACGAACGCCGTACGAACGATTTTCAGGGAGATTCGTACGAAATTATCGTTCGTACGAACCTTTGTGACCGTAGCATAACACAAAATTGAAAAAAAAAAAACACCTATTGTATTCACATGAATGGAGAGTCATCACGCGTACCATGTAATATTCACAAACACGTTTGGCGTCAATAGACAGATCCGGGCAATCATGCAGTAGGCCTGTATCACGTTTAACAGATAGCAGGATTATTGTGCGTACATTCAGGAAGATCTCCCTGGTACATGCATGCGAATTCTGAGGATTACGACCTGCAGCTGACTGGAAGTTGGAAGCTCCGGATTGTCATCGAGAAACGAGGAGCTTTTTAAGAAACTGTTTGAGGTAAGGGAGTAAAGTATGACAATTGCAGTAGGGCCTACTAGTCGAGGTGATGGCGGACTTTCTATGCCGCCGTGAAATATGTGCGGGGGTGTTTCACAAAGATCATAAGTCGAACTTAATTCTAAGTTGGACTTAATAATTATGGAGAGCCATTTGTAGCCTTGAAACAAAATTTATTCAAAAGTGAAAATCCAAGTATTTCAGACTTTTCATAAATCCCACATCACGAGCATAAAATCTCCTTGATAATAGAAAGTATGAATGATTTGAATCAACATTTTGTGTCTTATAAAATAACTTTCGCAAAATATTTTCAAAGATGCTAAACGGCTTTCCATAATTGTCAAGTCCAACTTAGAGTTAAGTTTGACTTAGGATCTTTGTGAAACACCCCCCTGGTGGGTGTTTCAATCTAAAAGAGTCTTATACGGTTGGAAAGATAACATTAAATTAGAAGAAGGCGTTATGCCAAATTGTGACATGGTAGTAACGCTCTGTCGCCCCACCCGTTGATTTTACCTTAGTATTTAAGGAAAAGTATGCATCAAAATAATAACACTAACCATCATGAATATTTGTCTGTTATAATTATTGTCTAACATAAATCTTATTGATTATTTTGTTGCATGTAAACTTCTTCAAATCACCGATTTAATTCAACTGTCCGGATACACAACCTGTCCGGACACACGTTTGGGTTTACATGGAGCGCTATGGGGTTTATATAGAAGCCATCGTATATCTTTACAAGCTGAAAACTTTCATTTGTAAATAGTAGATTATATTGATTTACCCCAAGTTATCAAAACAAAGGGCAGGAACAATTTGAAAAATATGGACCTATTTTGATGCTACATCATTAGTATAAGTATTCGACTTCATTTCTTTTCTATTTTTGAGAACTATTTACACAGATTTTTATATTGTAAACTGACTTAATAACAGAATTGGAATCATGAAGCTTCGTATGGGCAATTGTATAGATATCACTGATTGAAATGTAGACTGAAGAAATTACGATCAGATTGCCCATGTACATAGGCCTACAGTCAAACTTGTCTTTGTCAAATGTATGAATTACTATTAGGATTTGTTTATTACAAATGTCACTATGTTTTGTATACATTTTACATTGTATTCGTTATTACTTATTGTATTTTGTTGGAAATGAAAAAATAAAAATGAAATGAAATGAAATGAAATGATAAAGGCCACTTTTCTTTAAATGTCACCAATATCAATATGATACATCATGTGTCAAAGAACCAATCTAGAAATAAAGGCCACCATATTACAATGGCCACTTGTTGTGTTTCCCTCGGGCGGCCTTGATAGACAAGTTTGACTGTATGATGTACACGGTAAAAACCATAGACAACGAATGGTTTAATGCGGGGGCGTGAACAAATTGTATGTTATCATCTTGTACCACCTTAACAAATATAACTTGACCTCCTTTGCCCCTTTTCTTTGTCTTTTACCTTTTTGTCTGTTATTGCCTTAGTCATGTTGGTTATGAATTTTGTGTTATATATTAGACTTTGTGCAAATAGCATCTTGTTCATAATCAAAGTTGATTCGTTTTCGAAACCACATTTGTAAGTACTATTGCCAATTATAATTCAGACATTTGGCTGCGAAGTGTAATCATAATACAACCTTTTCAATCAATCAGCTACTTGTTGATATAGAAAAATAGAAAAAAGTCATAAACCAAATTCTTAGGTGTATATATAAATGGAAAAATGTAACTAGAATGATCATGTGAACTATATCTCTACCCCTATTTCTCGTAATAATGGTATACTATTTAAGCTAACATATTTTTTGCCAACACATGTGCTTAGTATGCCATATAAAACACTGGTTTTGCCATATATTTCTTACTGCAATATCATATAGGCCACTCATACGTGCAATACTAATCGTTTATTATACAACACCTACGTGGATCCTTGTCATTTGATTGGAGGATTGTTGGTCACATGATATTCAATAGATGTTCTATTGCACGGGCGTGCATTTTGGTTATATACAGACTGCGTACCTCTCTGCCGTGCGCGTATCACTGCGTGTATCTGACGTGAAGGCAATCTGAATGCATGTAATCGAGAAGGCTAGACTCCAACTTTAATTTATTTTTAATATGAGCAGTAAAGCATAATTTGTTGATTAACGTTCTATTAGATCTTCCTCGATGTTGTATAAAACAAATAATGAATGTTTTTCATTCGTTCAATAGTGCAAATATTTTCATTCGTTGAAAGATTAACGTTAATTCTATTCAACTCGGCTGACAGCTCGTTGAATAGAATGTTAATCTTTCAACTCATGAAAATATTCGCACTACTGAACTCATAACCATTCATTATTTGTATATTAATGTTAATACAGAAAAAAGCAATTCAGGTTTGTACCGAAGCAGGTTATCGCGACCACACTGACCCTTTATTTGCCACGTTAAAAACTCTAAAAAATAAGTGATACACACTATATGCAAAAATCTCTATTCATGTTTCGACTTAAATCCGGCATTCTCTACCCCCCCCCCCCCATCACTAAACATATTATTCCAACATAATGCTAATTTTCATTCCTACCCAACCAGGCATTCCAATGACTATCACCTATTAAACGCCAAACCAGCCTTAGCTCAAAACTCAATTAGACATGCTGGCCCTGATACCTGGAATGCACTACTCCCTGAAATAAAATCGATTAATACAATGCTATCTTTTAAAAGAGCGGTAAAAACGTTTCTTATTGCGCATTATCTTTAAATCCACCATCAAAATTTGCTTCTCTTCAATATTCACAAGTTCCCCTCGTATACCCGTCGTTACAAAACTCGATAATTTCCAGTACTCTTACATTTTTGCTTCCATTCATTGAAACGTTGATTATAACCTTCCATGACCTGGTATGAATAAATGTATGAATACAGTATGACAATAAACAGTGGCCTACGTGGGATACTGACTAAACACTGCTTTGGATACACACAAAGGTTCACAGTCTATATATAAACCAGCTCGCTGATCTCACATTTCTATTCATATTGTCTTGAAACCTCGTGAGCCTTCTCATTCTATAATATATCCAAAGTTGGCCACCCAATATTCAAATGTGCATCTTCTTTTTTATCTTCATATCAAATTGAAATCCAACTACATTGTACCACATACATCTGTGAATCTTGATGTACACCCCCACTTTTTTCTCTCTCTTTTTCCTTCTCTTTCTCTCTCTCTCTCTCTCTTTTCCCCCTTTTATCAATATTTGTTCCTCCATATTCGCCGTATTATCATGTGTCCATTGAATGTAGTCATGCTATCAAGCTTTGCTTACTTTGTCAACCCTCCTGTTTGATGTTTTCGAATTAGTTACAGCCAGCCTTACTTTATTCGACATTATATTCTTTTGAAATGTGTAAAATTTGCAATGTTTTGTTTGTTATATAGTTGTAAAAATGAAAAAGAAAAAGAAAATCAAACAGAAATAGGTAAATCAAATCTAATCAAATATACTGACAAAGAGGCCCACGAGGATGATAAGATTATTGTAAAGATGAAGGGACCAAAGTTCACTGTCCCAGAAGGTATGAAGGAAATGTATAGATTCGACAGGCGCGTACGTAGACGAAGATTATGGTTCTTTGTGTAAACTAGAGATTCAAAGATACAAGATTTATAAAAACAGAATTATCTTTGCAGCCGGATGGCTAAACGATAGCTTATAGATTAAAAAAAAAACTAAAATTACAAAATACAAATGATGATGATGACGATTATTATTGTTGTTAATATAATTGTTACTATAATTATTATTATTATCACAATTGTTGTTATTATTATAATAGTTATTAATTTATTATAACTATTATTAGCATTATAATTATCAGTATTATAGAGAATTTAGTGAATTTACGCATTGAGCCATCAACTATTATTGTCTGAATTGTTTTATAAACACACTGTTCTACTAGTTCACATACGAAGATGTTTCCTGACTTAATTTATTGCACATGATATTTCGTTCTAATCAAAGATTTTGTCCCTGTACTTTATCCTTATTAAAATGTACTTTTGATAAAGGGTAGATATCTAAACGAAACATATTGTAAATACTATAAAATATAACGGAAACCTCACCCCCCATGAGAGATTTATTGTATAATTGCCCATTAATCTACAAGATTCCCCACCAAAGTGTATGAGATTAGGCATAGAGCAAGAACATAAACAGTTTCCCAGCACGACATGGGCATCGCCATTTTCTTGCTAATGTGATGTCCTATATGCGAAGTCATTTATCAAGTAAATGTATGTAAAGTTATGGATGCTCCCTTCCCATTTTGTCAACTGCTTTATTAAAGAATTTTTATAATGAGTTGCAAGTGTTCCCCTGTTTTATATTTTTCACCAAATGATAATGTTTACCTTATCAGCTATGATTTACGCTCATTGAAAAGTAACGATTTTGTTATTGAATTAAAAAGTCTTTTAAACTAAAGCTTGGTGCATAATACACGTAAAACTTCGCCTTGTACGTCACACTTTCAAGAAAATGGCTGCGCCCATGTCATGCTTAAAGGTAAAGGTGACCAGTTTAGGAAACGCCCCCCTCTCAAAAAATTAAATGGAAGCTCTTATTACCAATCATGTGAAAGAATATGTTTTGACTAATACGTGATGATACAAATTTTGCCGGGAAAATATTATATGTATCCGGACTGGGTAGATATAAGGTAGTCCCATACATCTTTCTGTGTAAGACTGGGCCATATTTCTTATCATTTTGATGATTCCAGAACCTTAACCCCGAAGAACACCAATACTTATATGCTAGATAATCGACCTATTCTGATCAATTCCACAACATTTCTTTCACAATACAATCGCATGACCAGAACTGGTCTATATCTTTAAAGGTTTTACATCATGCCAAGAATATCTTAATTTATAAAAATCTTGTACACTTTCATAAAGAATATTGTACATCAAAGGGCAAGAACACATCTCATTTTCCAGAATACCTACAGTCCTACACATGTTCTTTTGGGCCAGGTTTCCTTTAAAGCTTAAAGCCCCTCTAAAGTGTTGGGAGCCCTCAAATTGCCAAAAATTTGATGGCTAAATTTCACTTAAATTGTTTCATAAAGTGAAAGACAATGTTATTTAAGACATACTTCTGCAAAGAAAGAAATGAGTTTGAAGTCGAATATTGATGAAAGAATACAAAAATTGTATTTTTTTTTCAATATTTGTCCTCATACACATTTTTCAGGGGAAACTTTTTGCAGAGCTGTGTCTTTTATGACATCCTTTTTCACAATATTATAAACTTTAAGTGAAATTTTGCCATCAACTTTTTGGCGAACTTGGGGCTCCCAACACTGAGAGGGGCTTTACGTTGTTAAGAACATCACCCAATTTAGATAGAAAGTACAGTTGCAAACAGTGGTATTACTGTATGGTCCTATACCACTTCAGCTATTTCCTGTAACATTTGGAATAAAAGTGTGAGGGAACTTGACGAAAAATCCTTCGGCAGCGCCATATATATATGCCATCTAATTTTCGTAAAAGTGGACAAATTTGTCATCCACAGCAAGTCCAAAACCTACATTTTCACTAAAAACAGTAATTTTGTTACAGAAAGATACATCTCGGGAGTATGGTTTCCTAAATTGGAGAGTGTATGTAAACATCCCATACCTAACTGTGCGCCCTCGGGCTGTGCGGTGCGTTTAGTTGAGACGATGTATAATAATAATATATATATATACACTTTTTTAAAAATCTTTTGAAATAATAATAATATTCTGCTTTTATAGCGCTTAATACATCTGCGGAGTCTCTAATTTCTTTAAATATATACAATTACCCCAGTCTATGGATTTAATACTTACCGGGTAAGTATTGAATCTCCACTTCCATGGGAGCATTCCATCCAGGTGTTACTTGACGCTCAAAAACTGTTTGACCAACAATGACGGTCGCATCCTACCGGATACCCATTTAACACCTGGGTGGAAAGTAGTAAGTGCAGGTTGGTATCTTGGATGATGTTACTTTGCTAGCTAATTGTATTAGGACATTTCGGTTTTGATTTTCTTCTTAACTAACATAACATAAAGAA
This sequence comes from Strongylocentrotus droebachiensis, assembly GCA_035222895.1. Taxonomy (NCBI): domain Eukaryota; kingdom Metazoa; phylum Echinodermata; class Echinoidea; order Camarodonta; family Strongylocentrotidae; genus Strongylocentrotus; species Strongylocentrotus droebachiensis. The sequence goes on along the minus strand of JAVYIG010009108.1, from coordinate 64,464 downwards.
AGCACACACATAATTTTTTAACTTGACATGAGATTGATATATAAGTGATTTTTAAAAAGAAATGGCTTGTGATATATTAATTTGACTGTTTGCTCTTATTTATCTTCAGCAGATAACCCAATCCATATTGGCCCCGCTGACAAGATGGCTCACTTTTCGGAGGACACATGCCAGGGTTGTTTCCAAGACAAGGAGCAAAAGACTTACTGCGTGGCGATGAGGTTGTGTGATGACTGCGCTCGGGAGAAGGAGCATTTTATCCGGAAGTTGACCCGTGATAGGAAGGTGGTTTTTAACTGCCGTCGGCATCCTGAACTGAAGGCACTGGCCTTTTGCGGGGACCACGAAGAGACGATATGCCTGGAGTGCCTTTCGTCACACATTGGCCGCTGCAGTTTGATCGACTTAAACGCCGAGATGGCAGAGCGACGAAGTCAACTCGGCAATCTTGTGGAACGATGCAAGAGTAAAGCGGGGGAGTTCAAACAATTTAATATCGAGGTCGACATGAGATCAAATCGAATCGAGAAACACTTTGCCACAATCGAAGATGCAATCCGCAACTCAACGTCTCAAGAGAAAAGAGAGGTGGGCGAAAATCGGGACCGAGAGGCCGAACGCATCAACAGAAATGCTGAAGAAGAACTTGAGAGGATCAGGCAAAAACGATATGAGGATTTGATGGAAAATCAGCGGGACGCCGAGAAACAATTAGACAAAATTAAAGAGAACGAGAAAGCGCTATTTGATAAGCTCGATCAAATTAAAACAATGTTCACTAATAAAATTGTCTCGATGAAATCCTATCTTTGGCAAACTTTGATTAACGTAGAGAAGGCCGAGTCCTTCGACGACGAGGGCATGCTTCAGCCAGATTTTCAAAAGACAGTTGTGTCTTTGACTAATGTCCTCCATAGGCAAGTTGACACCTGTGGCGTTGACAAGCTAGTAGATGCTGCAGAATCAGTCGGGGGATATGATGAGAGAATAAACGTTCCTGCAGAGAGGTGGGAGGAGCAACATGGACTGACATGGACGACAGGACTCAGTGAGGATTCGTACATGATGGGCGCCATCAACGAGGACGAAGTAGTACTCAAGAAGAAAGATGATGGCTCGGTTCATATTTTGAACATTCACAGCGGTGACACCAGGGTGGGGATCTCGGGAAAGAAACCGTATGACATTTACAGTTGCGCTGCTCTCTTTGACGGTAGGGTCGTTTGCGGAACCCGTTTCGGCGAGATCGTTGTTTACGACCCTGTCTGGAACCCCTTGATTACGATTCATCTCGATAAATTAGGCAAGTCCGTGAAGTTAAGACCTGTCTCCCTCTGCACCGATGGGAACGATATGATCCTGGCGTCTAATGGCGAGCCCATAATCCATGTCTTCAACCCCAATGATGGAGAGTTCATCAGATCAATCGACGTCAACGTAAGGTCAATCTGCGAACTTCATCTTCTCCCATCAGCTGACATCGCTCTTCGCATCAGGCCGGCTGACAAGGAATGTAGCGATGTGCGCGTCTTGGACAAAACGGGATGCCTTCGGTCAAAATATCATCTGCATAACAAAAACCTGATGAGTATGGCTGTGGATGTATCACGAGACCGTATCTTCATTATGCTCCTGGATAACGATGACGAGAGCGATGAATTCGACATGGCGGTGCTCTCATCAAGTGGTCTGGCAGAAATAGAGGTCGAGCTACCTTTTTACCCGAGGACGCTTGCCGAAATGTGCTTCATGCCCAATACGAATGCTCTGGTTGTTCACTACGACGGAATGACTACAGTATTCCAGCAAACAAAACCGGGCCTTGAGGAAATCATTAGTAACATTGATTAGATCAGAAACTAATAGGTCAGGGGGTGATTCACAAACACGAAGATCGACTTTAAGTTGGACTTAACTATGGCGGGCCATTCGTGCCACTGGTTGCTCTCACCATTGGTCTCTCAATTATGATTTTTAGATTATATTTTTCCTTCAATAATAAACTATCAAAAAAGGTAAAAACTGTAGATTTGTGACCACGATGTTAACGTCCATGACAGACCAATAGCAGTAAACTGTGAGAGCAAATGATTGCATGAATATGAATAGCCTGTCATATTTAAGTCCAACTTAAAGTCGATCTAAGTAGCGTGAATTTGACGACATTCCACTGTCTCAAGGGCTACGCCTGGTCGCGTTCATATTGATTAAACGGGCCTTGCGGGGCTTTTCCCGATCTTATTTTCCAGAACTCGAACTTTTCATACGGTCTGAGTTGGTTATAACATCCTTTTTGGCAAAAAAGAGTCTGGTTTTCGAGAGATCGGTTTTCACCCGCATTTCAGTTGATATAGTGGACAATGACATCAAATTCCTGCCTTCATATATTTGTTTCTTCAAAAAGAATTTTAATTCATTTTGTTGTTTCTTACGTGAATGGTGAAATCACACCTTAGTGGGTGCTTCTGTGACAGTATTTTATGAAAGTGTTGAATCCTGTCCTAAGGCAGAACAATTTACAATTTTGACCGCTAAACCGCGGAATTATCTTTTATTTGCACATGTCGAACATACCAGTTTGCAAGAAAACTTCGAGTCCACGATGGGAAATTTTAATGCAATTAGTATTGTTTTCACCCCGTTTACACTTGTTTTTTAGGCTGGGAATGACCAATAATTATTTGTTATCCCACAAGTTTAATGACGATGGAAAGTTTCTATCTTACAACTAATAAATACCATGGCCAATTGCAAAACGAGATGTCTATGTCCTTATTCTTTGTCCAAGGTAGATAAAACAATAAGGCTTGTTTATACCACTAGTGATAAAGAGTAATTTAAAATCATTAAAAACACAAATTGTATTCTTTCGTTGCATTGCCAAAATCTGCCTCCTCCTCCTCCCCCGATTTAAAACAAAGAAAGAAAGAAAGAAATATAAATATCCCTACAATATAATAATGGTTTTTGTGTACATGGTGGCCCAGAAAGAACGTAACACCTGCAATCTAAAATAATAACTTCGTCATTGACAAAACGTTAACACCATGAAGTAGATCATTCTCTTTCGAGATGATCAAAAATGACATCAAGATCATCAGCTTCGAGTCATTATATCATTGCAATTGGAAAATATCAATTTTTCCTTACTTTTTGAGCAACACAGTATAGTCTGACAATAAATAGGCAATCTCTTTTATTTACCTTGATATTGATAAAAGCTTAGCCAAATTTCTTTTATGAACTATGAATAGGTGGAGCTGATGTTAGGATTTCTGGGATTACATTTGTAATGGCTTCCACGCAGTAAATCAAGATTATATACAGTGCGTCCCAGAAAAAACGAAACCGAGAAGTATCAATGTTTTATCATAACTTAATCACAACCATAATTAATAAGTGATACATATTTGGAAAGCTTAGAGTCTCCTCTTTCAGTTAATGCTACTCATTCACGCATGAGTTGACAATCAGCCATGCATGAAGACTCTTCGTTTTCGGCTGATTGTCAACGAAACGGAGTTAAGTCTTTTGTTAATTTCGTTTATTGATACGGCAGGCAGCCAGTGAAAACGAATTCGTTTAATAAAATTATGGAAATGCAAGCACTACTTTAAACAAACAGAACTTTGTCATTCCTCGCTCATTTTTCCTGATTGAGGTGTCGTATGAAAGGGCAGAAACTCAACTTTCTAGAAATTTGAATTTTTCTTCGAAATTCAGATATCGCCCGCCAAATGTCTTTTTGGTTTCCTTCCTTCAAATTGCTTTTAATCACTCATGCGTGAAATATGCATCACGTGAGTAGCATCAACTATAAAAGGAGACTCTAAGCTTTCCAAATATGTATCATTCATTAATTATAGTTGTGATTAAGTTATGAAAGAACATCGATACTTCTCGGTTTCGTTTTTTCTGGGACGCACTGTATATCAAGACTTTTTAGAAGACGAACGCCAGTCAACTGTCGTAACCTAAACTATTATTTCTATGATGTATATTATATATTATGACATTTCAGATTTGAAAGAACGTCTCGCCCTTATTTTTTTTTGTGTGCCTCTAATGAGGTGTTTATTTACATTCAAACATCAAAATAAAATTGTTAGAACAAATACAATTGGCGCACCATGTTATCTTTAGAAATCACATATTTTTCTCAACTATACAATATTTTGCTACTTTTCATCTAAAGTGATTTACAACAATTCTGTTTTTGATTTCTCTTTCAAATACGTATCTTAGTTTGAAACGGTTTTCATTAAATCCATTCTTGTGTAAAGATTGCTTCTAACAGGTAGTATATTGTACAGCAATTTAAAATTGAACTCCCTTATGTGATGTTCTCTTGTATAAGTTAAATTCCTTTTGAACACGGAAGACCAGTCAATATTTCTTTGTAGTATAGTTTCCCAAAAAAGACAGCATCTGTTGTTGTTGAATGTATGTTTAAAAGATATCAGGTTGTAGAAACGTTTGCTGCTCACGTCACTGATAGGTAAAGACACTCTTCCAAATTTAAAATAAGGAATTCCAAGAGGGTGAGTATTATATACTGGTTCAGTTTCTTCCTTGGTAAGATCATTGAACCATATCTTTGGAATAGCTTTCTTCAATTTAGTATAATCGAATAAAAGATTTTGCTTGTTTTTTTTTGTTTCAAAGCGTACTGACATGTTTTAAATAGACAAAAAGTGCCTTTCTTCAAAGAGGTCCTTTAGATAAATTATTTCACAACCAAACCAATCTGCGTAAAACAAAGACTTCGTATTAAAAACAATATCCTTGTTATGCCATACTATCTGCCTATGAAAAATGTATCTTGTACAGAATAATTTTCACTACAAGTAAAACCTTTCACATAATTCCAGGCTTGTAATATTTCTACATAGAAATCAGGGATTTGCAATTTAACAGAAGATTTACGCCACCGAGCAAATCAAACCAATAGTTACACATATCCTTCCATGGACCTTTACTGTCATCCAATAATCTACCAAGCCATCTTAAACGAAAACTCGGTATCTGTTTCTCGGTATTAACCATACGTAACCCCCTTGGCTATAATCTTGAGTAAGGATGGATCTTTTTACCTTGTCGAGTTTGGATATCCAAATAAAATTGAAAACTAATTTATTCAATTTCTGCAGACACATTGGTGGAATCGTGTCTACCATCATTGAATGAACTATTAGATTTAAAGCCAGTGATTTGATCACAGTGATTCTTCCGAATATTGTGAGGTTTCTGCTTCTCCAGTTATCCAGGAGTTTCTGTAGTTTGGTCAATTTATTTTCCCAACTCAATTTGGTAGCATAATATAAGTCTGCAGATATAAAATATCCTAAGTACTTTACAGGTTCTGTTGACCAACAAAGATCAAGGTCGGAGAGAGACCACCTTCTCTTGTCATCTCCAATCCAAAAAAGAACTGTTTTATCTTTATTTAATTTCGGGCCTGCGACTTTTCCAAATAAGTCCAATTCATATATTATATTTTCTAGAGAATTTTTATTTCTAACAAAGAATAAGGTGTCGTCAGCTATTGTAAAAGTTTAAGCGTAGAGTGGCACCCTTTAAAATCAAATTTCTGAATATTATTTTCCCTATTAGCCATGAATTCAGCTGCCAAAATGAACAGTAATGCTGAAAGGGGGCAGCCTTGACGAATCTCTCTCTTGACTGGGAACATCTCTGATATCCATCCATTTACAATGACTGAACTTGAAATGTTTGTGTAAAGACCCTTATTGTTTTTAAAAAAATGGACCCAATAATATCCTTTTTGCATGACTTAGTTCAAAGTTTAGATGGGAAAATAAACAAAAAACTACAATCTCCACGATTGCAATGTCTTATGCCTACCTCCCCGCTTGACAATAAGTACATGTAGATACACTTTGATAGCTCAAATTTAGAGAATCATGTGTATTAAAGAAAGAAGTAAACGTTTGTATATATATTATGAGTTGGGATGGGCTTTTTGTGATTTTCTTTAACCTAATTTGAGAAAGTTTTGTTTATGAACCCAATGTATTTGTTAATGACGGTAAGGAAAAAAAAAGGTGACTATCACAGAAACAAACAATGATATAACCAATTGTTAGATCGGGGGGGGGGCTGAGGCACCCGATATGTGAGGATTTTTTGTGCTTGTCATCACCAAATGTAGAATTAATAACATGCACAAAATATATGTGAGATTTGTAGGATTTTTTGGCGGGGGGGGGGAGGGTGGGGCTGGGGGAATGGAGATCTCCACACTATTTGTGTCACCCCCTCCCCCCATTACGTAACGGCCCTAAAATCCTAGACATACCTTTGAACATCATAACAGAAATATAGCCGGGTGAGTGTAATGAAAAAAGAAAAATTAACTGCTTGTTTTTATAGAGCTAATGATCCGAAAAAATAATATTTTGTAAAGCTTGTTTATTCCACAAGTGATAAAGATTAATTCAAAAACACTTACAAATATAATTGTATTCTTTCTTTGTATTGCCAAAATATGTCTCCTCCCCGTCCCACGATTAAAAACAAACGAACAAAGACAAAAATATAAATACCCTTCCAATATAATAAGGGTTTTTGTGTACATGGTTGCCTAGAAAGAACGGAACACTGAAGGTATTTAATTGATTCCATTGTTCGACCCTAAATTCTGAATGGTACGTTTGCCACTCTCTTTAACAATAACACCCACTTTTTTGAAGGGAGGCAGTGTTTTTTAAAAAATCTTGTTTCGACTGAGTATTGGTATTTTGTTAAACGTTGGCATACGTACGTGGTGGGGGATTGTATTTACACATTATTAAACTTCGCCTAATCTATATGAACCTGCCATTTTGAGTGTACGTTTTTCATTGTAAAGCCTGAAATAAATATGGTATGTGGGTTCTTGGATGCGCTCCCATGATCATTTTGCTAGCCTATTATCAAGTTTTACCAGTCTATCTAAAAGTCCATCTGACCAGTTTGACAAAAGTCGAATAATGGCATTACGAGGAAGTACATATTATTAACTTAACATACAATTTGCAAATCTTCTAAGAAAACCAATGCTCTTTGCTTAAGTCAACATGGTACATATTTGACAAATTGTCGTCCGGAAAGACACCTAAATATTTAAATTCTTTTATCCTTTCAATTTCCTCGTCATTTCTACTTAGGTGCATGTTAGTGAAGGCACCAATACGTGATTTGTACTAAATATCATGAACTTAGTTTTCTTTACATTGAGTGTAAAATAAATGTCTTTCAACCATAAATAGATATCATTGATAACACATTGCATGTTTCCCAACAGATCTTAGATGTTCCTTCAAATAACATAATTGCATCATCCGCGTACATGTTAAATATTCGGGTGGGTTGGGTTATTGATAGCGGTAATGTATACATGATAGACATCATTGTTACTACTCAAATTGATATAAATCGGTAACTATTTCGTTTATCTATTCTCAATACTATAAGGAAATTGCTAAGATGCACAATTAGAAAGATTATTCAAGAAAAATGGATGAGAGTATTTCATAGTCATTAACAAGGTCATCAATTGCCAGTATAATTAAGTTTTCTGTTCCAGGTTATTAGATTTGTTCCGATTTACTTCAAAGCAGTTTTAATTAGGACCTGCCTTTTAAACAGCGCAATGTTGAATCATTCATATTTAATAGATTTATAAAAATGTATGAAGATATCTAAATTGTATAGCAAGTCAAAACAAGCCATAGAACACAATGAAAATCAATATAATGTAAATTATATTTTTTGTCATATTTCGTATTATATTTCTGATATTTGTAAACTATGTCTGAGCATTTTATTAACGTGTGAGCATCAAAATATCCATGTCAAACTTACATTGTACAAATAAATACACGAGATGTAATGAAATAAACAACATGTTTCCTCTCTTTTTATTCTGTTCTTTCCCTGCTTGTACGAGGATATTGGGATACAGTATTCTCATGTTATTCTACACCAGTTTCTTTCTATCTTTCTCACCCTCTCCATCTTCATCTATCCATTATGCTCTCCTTTTCAGCCCTTCCCTCTTTCTTTCCCCTCCCCATACATCCTTATTACCCTCTGAACATACAACGTAAAGTCCAGTGGCGTAGACAGGTTCGTACACCTGGGGGGATGACTCAGGGGCGGATCTAGCTTTTTGCTAAGGGGGGGTTGACCAAAATAATGACGATGCGGAGCATCGTCCACGAGCCGCGAAGCGGCGAGCCGATTTTTTTGGGGGTGTTTATTTGAACCCCGTAAGTGATGTTTTCCTGGCATCTATTAATACAATGGAGACCATAAAAAGCAGTGCATGATAACGTCTTTTTAAATCAAGTAACAGTTAAATACACAGTTATATCCAGAGTTATCATATGTTTGGTTAAGTTACCAGATGAGTTGAATATCTTCTCACAATATTTGCACTTGAAAAGGTTTCTCTCCAGCGTGCGTTCTTTTTTCTTTCTTTTTTTCTTTTTTTTTCTTCTTTTTTTCCCCTTTTTTTGTTTGTTTGTTTTTTTGGGCCGCCCAAGGGGGGGGGGGTTTAAACCCCCTAAACCCCCCCCCACCCCCGTAGATCCGCGCCTGTTTAATCTTGTGGTTATCTTGTGGTTTCCAAACCACAAGATAACCACAAAATACTTGTAAGATTTTCTTTTTTTTACCGTCTGAATTGGCTTTCACCGTGTGAATGCGGCTAATAACAATAAACACAATTACAATAATGATGAGGATTATTATTATCATCATCATAATTATTATTATTATTAATATTATAATTGTTATCATTATTATTATTACTATTATTATCATCATTATGACTTATTAAGTAAGCAAATATCATTCCCCAAAACCTGGGGGGGATGATTGTACATGCCATCCCCCCCACCTTGTGAGGTGGGGGGATGCATCCCCCTCATCCCCCCGTTAATGCCATATATAGTTTTATTAGTTTTTTATATTTCTAGAACACAATTTTTTTTACTCACGTATAGTTGTATAGTTTTATGTTGTTCTGTAGTACACGATTAATTCCCTTTACATTTGATGATTTGATATCACGCGAAATTCCGAAGCATTTTCAATTAAACTGAATTCATAGAGTGAAAATGAATCGTTTTGTAATTTACGATATTTTCCGTAATTATTACTAGGACTTAAACAATTGAACGCATTCTCCTCGAAACTTCTTATTAGCAATGAGATAGATGAAAATATTGATGAACTGGTTGATGAAGCGCAGGTTGTAAAGAACAGTAAGGATGGCAACTCCTTTAGGGAGGGTCTGAGCCAAGCGGGACTTCTGATCGGTTGTCATGATGTGAATGGCCAACGCTGGGAACCACAAGATGAAAAAGATAATAGTCATAATGAGGAGCATCTTGGTTGTCTTGTGATCCGCCTGTTGCTTCTTTCGCGTTGTACGCTTCTTGTACGGCTCTTCAGAACCACTGCATCAAGGTTTCTTGAGGTCGATTGAAACGTTGACGTCACCCAACCCAGAGGCTTCATTTGCTTTTTTATCAGCATTACTGCTGATATCTTCGCCAGGGGTTGGGACACTTGATAGTTGAACTGAGGGCTGGCAGCCAGTAGGGGTAGAAATGTTGGAGGTGGACTTAGTCTTCAAGACGGTAGCTGGTATCGTGGAAATGCGCCCTTCAGCATCACTGGCTCCTAGGCCTTTTGTCATCATCTCTCGAAGAACCTGGTGGTGACGAATCACGCGGTAGATCTTCACGTACAGCACTATGATGATAGACAATGAAGCGCCAGTCAGGACCAAAGGGAGCGCAACGTATATCTTACGAAGCAGATGATCATCCCCGAAGGTGCACACAGCGATGCCTTGCGAAGTTTTCACTGGTCTAGTATGAAATACAGCTGGCAAGTTAATCAAGATCGAGAGCACAACAGATGCCGCTGACACTGTCCAAGCTAGTGGCAACGAAAACCGGGTTGAAAATGGATGGCAGACCGCGAAATAACGACACACAGCTATGAATAAAGTTACCAACAGACCTGCACAAGAGAAGCCGTTCATTAAGATGTTTTCGACAATGCACAGCCAACGAAGAGTCTTTGATGTCGCACTGTTTTCAATCAAAAGCAAGCATAGAAAGAGATCGAGGAGGGCAAGGGCGATCACTGCAACATCAGTTGGGTTCTTGTTTTTTCTCCGACTGAAGACAAATACAATGAAAATGTTACCCGGAATGCCGATTACACCAGCCAAGGAGGCGACCGCGATATTTGTCAGACGAAAATCATTCATTTTGAATTATTGAGGCCGGGGTAGAAATAGGGAGACTTGGGAATTCCTTTTGTTAAGAAATAGTTATTTCAGAAACCGGTAGGGCCTACTGTCGGTGACGAAACGTTTTACTCTTTCTTTCACTTTTGGTTAGACAATATTCTATGTCAAAGTGATTATCCCTGCCTAGCGGCCCTTAAATATTGTGAGAAGTTAGAGATCAACAACCTGTCGTTGGGAGTGCCCTATCAAGTACTACTAACTGACTAATAATCGCGCGCCCGAGCAAAAAATTAAAGCACGCGCGTGCAAAACATGTTTGCATGATTGTGTGCACGCGTAGAGATCTATCATAGTATATGCTTTGACAGCAAGGTCTCGAATATCAAAGCAGTCGATATCCCTTTTATATGCCGAATTGAAACAAAAACCTACAAAGAATTCTTACCTTTTCTTTTTATTGAGTAAAGATTGGTTAACACATTACGGAAATCTGAGATACTGTCTGTTTATCTTCGCTTGAAAATGACTGAAAGTTTCAATCATTTGGGAATCGCAGATAAAGAGCACTGTATGGAGTTCGCGCTCGCACAAAGAATGGGGATCCGGAGCACAATTTATCTATGCGGCCTGCGTAACTTTAAGAACAGCTTTATGAAACACCCACTGGCCTGTTACCGGGGCACATTAATCTCACAAAAACTGTATGGTAGGCGCGCAAACTTAGTTAGCCGCGCACAAACTTACTTATAGCCACGTACATGTACAAACTTAAAAGTGTGGGTCATTGTGTGAGTGTGGGAGGGGGAAACCCGGTCATATCATATGCCCCATTCCCGCATATCGCAATGTAAAAGTGTGGGCCAGTGTGTGAATGTGGGGGGGGGGGGGGAATCCCGGTCATTCTATGCCCCATTCTCGCATATCAGAATGTAAAAGTGTTGGTCAGTGTGTGAGTGTGTGTGTGTGTGGGGGGGGGGGGATCCCGGTCATTCTATGCCCCATTACCGCATATCACAATGTAAAAGTGTGGGTCAGTTTGTGAGTGTGTGTGGGAGGGGGGGGGGGGGGATCCCGGTCATTCTATGCCCCATTCCCGCATATCACAATGTAAACGTGTGGGTCAGTGTGTGAGTGTGGGGGGGGGGGGGGGATCCCGGCCGTTCTATGCCCTGTTCCCGCATATAACATTGTAAAAGTGTGGGTCAGTTTGTGAGTGTTTTTTTTTTTTTTTGGGGGGGGGGGGGGGGGATCCCGGTCATTCTATGCCCCATTCCCGCATATCACAATGTAAACGTGTGGGTCAGTGTGTGAGTGTGGGGGGGGGGGGGGGATCCCGGTCATTCTATGCCCCATTCCCGCATATCACAATGTAAAAGTGTGGGTCAGTGTGTGAGTGTGGGAGGGGGGGGGGGGTCCCGGTCATTCTATGCCTCATTCCCGCATATCACAATGTAAAAGTGTGGGTCAGTGTGTGAGTGTGTGTGTGTGTGGGGGGGGGGGGATCCCGGTCATTCTATGCCGCATTCCCGCATATCAGAATGTAAAAGTGTGGGTCTGTGTGTGAGTGTGGGGGGGGGGATCTTGGTCATTCTATGCCCCATTCCCGCATATCAGAATGTAAAAGTGTGGGTCAGTGTGTGAGTGGGAGGGGGGGGGGGATCTTGGTCATTCTATGCCCCATTCCCGCATATCACAATGTAAAAGTGTGGGTCAGTGTGTGAGTGGGGGGGGGGGGGGGATCCTGGCCATTCTATGCCCTGTTCCCGCATATAACATTGTAAAAGTGTGGGTCAGTTTGTGAGTGTTTTTTTTTTTTTTGGGGGGGGGGGATCTCGGTCATTCTATGCCCCGTTCCTGCATATCACAATGTAAAAGTGTGGGTCAGTGTGTGAGTGTGGGAGGGGGGCGGGGGTCCCGGTCATTCTATGCCCCATTCCCGCATATCACAATGTAAACGTGTGGGTCAGTGTGTGAGTGTTTTTTTTTTTTTTGGGGGGGGGGGGATCTCGGTCATTCTATGCCCCGTTCCTGCATATCACAATGTAAAAGTGTGGGTCAGTGTGTGAGTGTGGGAGGGGGGGGGATCCCGGTCATTCTATGCCCCATTCCCGCATATCACAATGTAAACGTGTGGGTCAGTGTGTGAGTGTGGGGGGGGGGGGGATCCCGGTCATTCTATGCCCCATTCCCGCATATCACAATGTAAAAGTGTGGGTCAGTGTGTGAGTGTGGGAGGGGGGGGGGGGGGGGGTCCCGGTCATTCTATGCCTCATTCCCGCATATCACAATGTAAAAGTGTGGGTCAGTGTGTGAGTGTGTGTGTGTGTGGGGGGGGGGGATCCCGGTCATTCTATGCCGCATTCCCGCATATCAGAATGTAAAAGTGTGGGTCTGTGTGTGAGTGTGGGGGGGGGGGGGATCTTGGTCATTCTATGCCCCATTCCCGCATATCAGAATGTAAAAGTGTGGGTCAGTGTGTGAGTGGGAGGGGGGGGGGGGATCTTGGTCATTCTATGCCCCATTCCCGCATATCACAATGTAAAAGTGTGGGTCAGTGTGTGAGTGGGGGGGGGGGGGATCCTGGCCATTCTATGCCCTGTTCCCGCATATAACATTGTAAAAGTGTGGGTCAGTTTGTGAGTGTTTTTTTTTTTTTTTGGGGGGGGGGATCTCGGTCATTCTATGCCCCGTTCCTGCATATCACAATGTAAAAGTGTGGGTCAGTGTGTGAGTGTGGGAGGGGGGCGGGGGTCCCGGTCATTCTATGCCCCATTCCCGCATATCACAATGTAAACGTGTGGGTCAGTGTGTGAGTGTTTTTTTTTTTTTTTTTGGGGGGGGGGATCTCGGTCATTCTATGCCCCGTTCCTGCATATCACAATGTAAAAGTGTGGGTCAGTGTGTGAGTGTGGGAGGGGGGGGGGATCCCGGTCATTCTATGCCGCATTCCCGCATATCAGAATGTAAAAGTGTGGGTAAGTGTGTGAGTGTGGGGGGGGGGGGGCGGGGATCCCGGCCATTCTATGCCCTGTTCCCGCATATCACAATGTAAAAGTGTGGGTCAGTGTGTGAGTGGGGGGGGGGGGATCCCGGCCATTCTATGCCCCGTTCCCGCATATAACATTGTAAAAGTGTGGGTCAGTTTGTGAGTGTTTTTTTTTTTTTGGGGGGGGGATCTCGGTCATTCTATGCCCCGTTCCTGCATATCACAATGTAAAAGTGTGGGTCAGTGTGTGAGTGTGGGAGGGGGGCGGGGGTCCCGGTCATTCTATGCCCCATTCCCGCATATCACAATGTAAACGTGTGGGTCAGTGTGTGAGTGTTTTTTTTTTTTTTTGGGGGGGGGGGGGGATCTCGGTCATTCTATGCCCCGTTCCTGCATATCACAATGTAAAAGTGTGGGTCAGTGTGTGAGTGTGGGAGGGGGGGGGGGATCCCGGTCATTCTATGCCGCATTCCCGCATATCAGAATGTAAAAGTGTGGGTAAGTGTGTGAGTGTGGGGGGGGGGGCGGGGATCCCGGCCATTCTATGCCCTGTTCCCGCATATAACATTGTAAAAGTGTGGGTCAGTTTGTGAGTGTGGGGGGGGGGGGAATCCCGGTCATTCTATGCCCCATCCCCGCATATCAGAATGTAAAAGTGTGGGTCAGTTTGTGAGTGTTTCGGGGGGGGGGGATCTCGGTCATTCTATGCTCCGTTCCTGCATATCAGAATGTAAAAGTGTGGGTCAGTGTGTGAGTGTGGGGGGGGGGGGAATCCCGGTCATTCTATGCCCCATCCCCGCATATCAGAATGTAAAAGTGTGGGTCAGTTTGTGAGTGTTTCGGGGGGGGGGGGATCTCGGTCATTCTATGCTCCGTTCCTGCATATCACAATGTAAAAATGTGGGTCAGTGTGTGAGTGTGGGAGGGGGGGGGGGTCCCGGTCATTCTATGCCCCGTTCCTGCATATCAGAATGTAAAAGTGTGGGTCAGTGTGTGAGTGTTTGGGGGGGGGGATCCCGGTCATTCTATGCCCCATTCCCGCATATCACAATGTAAAAGTGTGGGTCAGTGTGTGAGTGTGGGGGGATCCCGGTCATTCTATGCCCCATTCCCGCATATCACAATGTAAAAGTGTGGGTCAGTGTGTGTGTGGGTGGGGGGGGGGGATCCCGGTCATTCTATGCCCCATTCCCGCATATCAGAATGTAAAAGTGTGGGTCAGTGTGTGAGTGTGGGGGGGGGGGGAATCCCGGTCATTCTATGCCCCATCCCCGCATATCAGAATGTAAAAGTGTGGGTCAGTGTGTGAGTGTTGGGGGGGGGATCTTGGTCATTCTATGCCCCATTCCCGCATATTACAATGTAAAAGTGTGGGTCAGTGTGTGTGTGGGTGGGGGGGGGGGGATCTTGGTCATTCTATGCCCCATTCCCGCATATCAGAATGTAAAAGTGTGGGTCAGTGTGTGTGTGGGTGGGGGGGATCTTGGTCATTCTATGCCCCATTCCCGCATATCAGAATGTAAAAGTGTGGGTCAGTGTGTGGGGGGGGGGGGGGATCCCGGTCATTCTATGCCCCATTCCCGCATATCAGAATGTAAAAGTGTGGGTCAGTGTGTAAGTGTGGGGGGGGGGGGATCTTGGTCATTCTATGCCCCATTCCCGCATATCAGAATGTAAAAGTGTGGGTCAGTGTGTGAGTGTGTGGGGGGGGGGATCTTGGTCATTTTATGCCCCATTCCCGCATATCACAATGTAAAAGTGTGCGTCAGTGTGTGAGTGTGTGTGTGTGTGTGGGGGGGGGGATCCCGGTCATTTTATGCCCCATTCCCGCATATCAGAATGTAAAAGTGTGGGTCAGTGTGTGAGTGTGTGGGGGGGGGGATCTTGGTCATTTTAAGCCCCATTCCCGCATATCACAATGTAAAAGTGTGGGTCAGTGTGTGAGTGTGTGTGTGTGTGGGGGGGGATGCCGGTCATTTTATGCCCCATTCCCGCATATCAGAATGTAAAAGTGTGGGTCAGTGTGTGAGTGTGGGGGGGGGGGATCCCGGTCATTTTATGCCCCATTCCCGCATATCAGAATGTAAAAGTGTGGGTCAGTGTGTGAGTGTGTGGGGGATCCTTGTCATTCTATGCCCCATCCCCGCATATCAGAATGTAAAAGTGTGGGTCAGTGTGTGAGTGTTTGGGGGGGGGGGGGGGGGGGGATCCCGGTCATTTTATGCCCCATTCCCGCATATCACAATGTAAAAGTGTGGGTCAGTGTGTGAGTGTGTGTGTGTGTAGGGGGGGGGGGATCCCGGTCATTTTATGCCCCATTCCCGCATATCAGAATGTAAAAGTGTGGGTCAGTGTGTGAGTGTGGGGGGATCCTTGTCATTCTATGCCCCATCCCCGCATATCAGAATGTAAAAGTGTGGGTCAGTGTGTGAGTTTTTTTTGGGGGGGATCCCGGTCATTTTATGCCCCATTCCCGCACAATGTAAAAGTGTGGGTCAGTGTGTGAGTGTGGGAGTGCAGATAGATCGTATAGACGTATAACCATAACGAACTATTGCGAATGCATATCATTTCGTTTTTATATAATAATACATGCATTCAACACAGTAGCTTATATCTTCAAACCTTATACCTTTAGAGGAAATAATGTTAGAAGAGGAAGTTTTAATGGTCATTATACATCTAATTTGAATTTTAAGATTAATTTTGATGTGCTTGAATTAATGGTAACCATGTTCTTTTTGTCCGATTACCATCCAACATGATAACCATGGTATCAAACAATGAAATTCGATGCAATTATCATTGTGTTACCATGGTTACCATGGTGGATGGTAATTGATTAGCATGGTGCTTTTTTATAAGAGAATTATAGGAATTTTTAAAGTAATATATAAAATCAAACAGAAGATGAAATATTAAATAAACATCCTAGATAGTTTTCAGCTTGTCCATGAAGCTCTGATTTGTGATGGGAAAGCTGGAAACTTGATCCTCGACTTCAAGGCAATTCGTACTTTCGCAAAAATAAATGTACCCGGTATTGTCAAATTTTGAAAAAGACATGGAGGCCGGTTCACGTGATCAACGAGTCATCGCTATGACGTCTACGAAATAACTCCCGATAACCAATGAAAAACCTGCATTTTGGGGGGATTCCCCAACAGCTTTGTAGGCGGCAAACAGCTATCAAACAACTGGTCGGCGCTTAGCATCCTCACATGCGCGCCGTGATTGTAACGCACCTATATTCTACAATATGGGTAAGTCTCCTATTTACCTAATTTATTTACAATATGTACATATATCTAGTAACTGTTTCCTGTTCATGATTGTTCGTCATGATTGCTATGCCATGTTTTTTTTAAATAAACTAAACCATCCAGGCACTGCCAGATTTGGGCCACGTTGTACGTTGCGCGGTTGAGATTTTTGGGCGACGGTCGCTGTTTTGAGCTGAGGCCAGTGCAGTGAGGGGGTAAAAAAATCCGACTAACCGACGCGACGTACGACGCACAGTGGGCCAGGGAGGTACCAAAGTGCGCCAACAGGCAAAAGTAATTTTTGTCTCGCCTGCGTAGCAAAAAGCGAGACATAGGCGCCGCTTTTCCGGTGACGGCGGCGGCGACGGCGGCGGCGACGGCGGCGGCGGCGACGGCGACGGCGTCAACATCAAAAACTTAACCTAAGGTTAAGTTTTTGAATTTTTGATATAATTTTTAAAGTATAGGTTCTTAGTCAATGAAACTTGGATTATAGGGTAATCAAGTATCCCCAATCATGTGAGTAGAATTTCAGATCACAAAGTCAAGGTCAAAGGTCATTTCAGGTCAACAGACTTGGACTATGTTGTAGCATCATCATCGAAAACTTAACCTAAGGTTAAGTTTTTGAATTTTTGATATAATTTTTAAAGTATAAGTTCTGAGTCAATGAAACTTGGACTATAGGGTAATCAAGTATCCCCAATCATGTGAGTAGAATTTCAGATCACAAAGTCAAGGTCAAAGGTCATTTCAGGTCAACAGACTTGGACTATGTTGTGGCATCATCATCAAGATTTTCAAAATGCTTCGTTATTTTTCAACCGATTTTGATTCTGATTGTTTCATATGATAGGGCTAGGAAGGGGATTTAAAACTTGTACACAGAATCGTGAAATTCATTATCTATGCTAATTTATGCAAATTTATTTGAAATCACAAAAAATGCTTCTTCTCCTTCATTTCTCGACCGATTTTGATTTGGTTTGCTTTATCTGGTAGAGCTAACTTTGGTACACTAAACTTCTACACCGAATTTTGAAATTGTTCTCCATTAATTAATAATAGTAATTTATGCAAATTTTTTCCAAAAATAACAAAAATTGCTTCTTCTCCCTCATTTCTTGACCGATTTTGATTTGGTTTGCCTTATCTGGTAGAGCTAAATTTGGAACACTAAACTTCTACACAGAATTTTGAGATTTTACTCCCATTGATTAATTATGATAATAATGCAAATTTATTCCAAAAATAATTTAAAAATCACAAAAAATGCTTCTTCTCCTTCATATTTCGACCGATTTTGATTTGGTTTGCTTTATATCGTAGAGCTAACTTTGGTACACTAAAGGTCTACACAGAATTTTGAAATTGTTCTCCATTAATTAATTATGGTAATTTATGCAAATTTATTCCAAAAATAACAAAAATTGCTTCTTCTCCCTCATTTCTTGACCGATTTTGATTTGGTTTGCCTTATCTGGTAGAGCTAAATTTGGAACACTAAACTTCTACACAGAATTTTGAGATTTTGCTCCATTGATTATTTATGGTACTTTATGCAAATGAAATGAAATTATGTCCCTTCCAGCCCAGCAAACACAGAACGTTTTCAGAACGTTTTCAAAACGTTTTTTTTAGGTCCTGTACGTCTTCGTCCTAAATGAACGTTTTAAAAACGTTTATATAACATTGAAGTTTGGACTTCTCATTTACGTCAAAGTTTAGGTTTTTGAGAACGTTTAAAAAACGTTTTTTGGACGTTACAAAATTAAACGTTTGGTATAGGACGTTTACAGAACGTTTGATATAGGACGTTTACAGAACGTTTGATATAGGACGTTTACAAAACGTTTGTGGACGTTACAAAATAAACGTTTTGTACATAACGTTCACAGAACGTTTTATATACGCCCAAGTCAATAAATCAACTAAGATTTTTTTTTAAACAAATACCAGAATTAAGCATCATATTTTGTCTACGTCCAACTACTAAGGATAAATAAAAACAAATGAAAACAGATCACTAAAATACTGTAGGCGATTTCTTGAATTGAAATGAAAACGAGATTTGTTTGTTTTATCATATGCATACACAATTCATAAACAAAAATACACAAGCAAAACATATTTTTATACATTTTACATACTCAATTTTATTACCGGTAATTTCAAATCATTTATCTTACATCTTTACACAACAACAAACGAGGCCGCCGCCGCCGAGGATTGATCGATGACGTCAGCGCTAGCCGTGCCCGGCTGCGTTATTGCCCGGCTAGCTAGCTAGCCGGCCATGTGCGTGAAAATTACATTGAGAATTTTCCCATTGAATACCGTGTGTGCCTTTGCAAGAGCTATCAAGAAATCCTGAACTATCTACCTAATTTGTGAGACTGCAACACCAATGTAAGTGCTATTTTACCATTTTGATATCTGTTAGGTGTTTAAATGTTGTTTGAGTGAATTCGAGACGTGTAAAATGTGGGAAAACATTTAAATGAGTATCGGCTTGTGTCGTGACATGTCTGCATGTAACTCCGGGAAGCTAGTCCAACACCGGCGCGCAGCGTATCCCGGAGCAGGGAGGTGTAATTCCACCTCCCTGCCCGGAGTTAGTCTGCATGCTGCATTCATGCATTAGCGATAATAACGTGCATGAAAATTTACTTTTAACCAACCTGTGAGTGTGAATGCAATGTGATACATGCCAAACAAAAAGGCGTATGTTAACCAGACGCGTTACTGTTATTGTTGATTGTTGTATGATTGAATCCAGAATGAATTAACCCAACTTTCACCTAACAGTAACACATTAATACATGTCATGTAGCAGAAAGAGTTACTTAAAATCACTGAAAGAACTTGAATTTATTTCTGATATGGTAAAGGTCTACGACCGAGTGACTTAAAGTCTTCAGTGAAGATGGCCATGTGTTTCGGACTCCCCACACGTATCCGCACCGCTGGTATTAGATTGCGCGTGGCCATTTTGCCCACTAAATTTCACATTTCCAAACGTGAATACAGCCACACATTTGCACGGGAGTCAAAATCAGGGGGGGGGGGGGGGTCTGCCTATCATTTGATAGGCAGACCCCCTTTTTTGTTTGTTCCTTTGAAAGGGGGCTGGGGCGCAAGCTGGGGCGTGTTTAATAGAATTATCAAATAAAAAAATAATTAAATAAATAAAAAAATAAATAAAAAGGGAGAGGGGGGCTTGCCCCACGACCCCCCCCCCCCTGCAGGGTCCGCTTATGTCCGTGTTATATAGAATTATCAAATTAAAAAAAAATAATAAAAAAAATAATAATAGGGGGAGGGGGCTTGCGCCCCAGCCCCCTATCAAATGAACAAAAAAAGGGGGGGGGGGGGTGGTCTGCCTATGTCCGTGTTGAATTGAAATTGAACAAGAAAACAAAATAAGAAAAACAAAATAAAGACTTTAGAAAAAATGTTTAAGTGGATTTTTTTTTTTTTTTTACCCTTTCATCCAATTTTGATGAAATTTTTAGTGTTCTTGTTAAATTTTACTCTACTTTACATAACATCCCAATTTCAGCCTGGAGTACCACTTTAAGTGCTAACTTAACCCTAATAGCACCCCCCCTCGAGATTGTTCGCGACCATTCCGCCGCGCAATTTTTTTTGACCGCGCTGCTCGCTGACTTTTTACTTTCAAGTCTTGCGCATCTTTTGACACCATTTTCGCGAAAATCAGGAATACCGTTATGATGCTGCACGGCCTTTTATACACGCTCGTCCAAACGAAAATGGCTCAAAAACGTGATTTTGTGTACAAACTCAATGCAAATTGAGTTTTCTCACCCTATTCATAAAGATATGATTATTTTCACTTTCTTTGGCTGAAATTAATTTATTATAGCACAATTATGCTTCAAAATAGTTCTATGATAAATTTTACGAAAAAAACACAACAAAAACAAAGGTGGTAGCAAGGTCTGAAATACCCCGGTGCTATAGGGTTAAGAGAGTTTTCTGAATACCACCCCTGCTGATATACACAACGAATCACCAGCATAAAGAATTTTGTTAGCATTTTTGGCCTGGACATTGTCAATCTCTAGGTGTGCATCAACATACGCTACTTGTATGAGTACAGTAGACCACTGCCTTTGTTGTCGAGTGCTGCGCTGCAATTGAATTTATATGCTAGAAGGATGCTAGATGATGTTTTAACCCTAATAGCACCTGGGGGAGGGAGGGGGGGGGGGGCATAATGTACCAATTCATCAAAATTGAAAATTAACATGTTGAACTCAAAATGAATTCATAAAGCTTGAACATTTTTCAAAAATTCTTTTCTTGCTTGATATTTTTCTAATGTCTGTGATGTTTTTCCAGATATGGAGTGTGACCCTGAGCCACTTCGCAGAAGCCCGAGAAAGGCAGATAAGTCGAAGACTAAGGAACTTCCTCTCCCCAAATTGTCAACAACATCCATGATGGCCAGATTTGTCCCCTTAAGCCCGACGGGCCCAATCCAGAGGGGATCATCTCCATCTACAACTACATTCCCCTCTCCTTCGACTTCTCGCCAAAGCCAGCCGCCGACACCAAAAGCTAGAACCTTGGACAGTAAGTATTTACGTAGAGAATTTCACAAACAAAATATCTCTTCTCAAGAACTTAATAGTATGTTTCATAGGAGGTCAATTGATTAGATTTTGGAGTACAGCATATTTAAACTACAAACAAAATTTACTATTTTTTACCAAGATGCTACACTGATATAAGAGAGAGAGGTTGTCAATATAAATACAACATCAAAAGTAAGTTCCCCCCTAAAGAGCCCCATCAAATCTTCCAGTGGAAAAATCAAGAAAAAAAACGTATTTTTTTGTTCATGTTGTGATCATTCAGCCGTTAAGTCACGGATGTCACTAATTTTCGAGAATCTGCTTCCTAACAACCCTAGCTATATCCAATGCTTGGTTTCAACTTGAATAATTTGTTATACTCGAAGATGTGATGGGGTTCTTTAGGGGGAAACTTTCTTTTGATGTGTTTAATTTTGATTTATTTTTATCAAAAAAGCAGGGGTATATTTTTCTGCAAAATTGCTTTCAGATTCTTTCTGTATGTGTTGCATTGTCTGATGCTTTGTACAAGTATTGTCATTGCAGCTTGGTGATGTATTCCTGAAATGCGATAGTTGAAAAGCTGTCGTACATATCAGTCACACTAAAATTACATACTCTTCTTAGCTACCAAAATGACCTAATTTGTTAATGTATTTTTTTTTACTCCTTTTGTTTTCCTAGACAATTTTCAACAGCAGGTACTTCAAAAACTTTAGAAGCTGGAAGATGTCCAGGCCCATATAGTGGAGACGCTGGCAAACCTGGTTGCCAAATCATCAGTGAGTTTACGGGCAGGTCCTGCCGACCTGCAGGAGCCCTTTGCGGAACCGCTCAAGACAGGGAGTGAATTCGACTTGCTCGAAATGAGACTCGTAGAGTCTGATTTTAAGAAGAGAATGGTAAGTTTAAAAATACTTGCATACTAATTTGGCATTATTTGATCATCCATTCAAATGACTTTGTTTTTCCTTTTTGTACAGGTTTAATTATCTAAACCTGAAATATCCTGAGTTTCTGATTTATACATGCCTTGATTACTTTATAGCCATGTTTAAAAAAAAAAGTGAAAGCCTGTGAATTTTGCAAATGATAAATTAATATTTACCGCATCAGGGTGAAGGTTTTAGCGGAGAAACATTCATAATAATGTCTGGAAATGAGACGGTTGGCTCCTATTTATGTGAGAATCTACGGCATTGTAATTGATAATGGTACTTTTAATTTCAGATCAACTACCTGAGTCTAGTCGGCGGGGGCAATATTGCCCAAACAAGTCGGCGTATCATGAAAAAGCTGGGGTCAAATAATCTTTGGTCAGATTTCAACGTGAATGGGAGGAAGGGGAAGCGTGGTCTGAAGTCAACAAGATTTGTTCCCGTCATTGTCAGTAAGTAATCAATTAGTATATGATTAGCCAATTTCAATTTTATTTTATATGTTTCTGGATTCACCCGATGAGTTACAATGATTGGTGATCAATTGGACATTGATGGTCTCTAGCAACCTTGCTGCCTTTGAAGTCGCATAATAGCATTGTTTTCTGCTTGTAAGGTAGCTGTTGAATTTGGCCTCTAAGGAGTAGTTATGTTTTATGCCCATCTGAACAAGGAATTACTTATGTGAGAGTGTGCAGATGTGTATCCATGTATTTCTTCATACAAAAATGCCCATTTTTGCAAAACAAAAAAAAGGGGTGGGCCATAACATGGGAACCGACATACCATTTTCCCCTAATACATTTGAGAGGAGTGTAATGATATTGATTGTCCGAATTGCCATGGAATGACCCATTTGTCATTTAAGGTGTGTAATCTGTATCGTCTTATTTTAATGTGTCATCAAAAATAATTTTAATATAATGATCCATGGCGTCTGCACTTACGTCTTTCAGGAGCCTGCATGAAGACCGACCAGGGCGCCAAAGAGATGGAGATTGAAGAAGTCGTAGGGGACTTTCTCAAGCGAACCCCATTTCTTCCAGGAGGAAAGAAATGGAAGGTAAATTCCTTTTACTTTTGTTTGTGTTTTTATTTTTTATTTTTTATTTTTTTCTCTTTATATTATGTGGATTTCTATCAAAATACAAAAATATGTTGCAAGAGAATATCAGATCAATTTACTATTTCAAAGGGCATTCAGCCTTTTTTGACCAATTTTTGTTTGGACATTAAAAAAATGTGTATTTCAAAGTTATCTTTTGATTGAATGAGTGAAAATTCTGGTGTTACGTGTATGTTCCCTTTTAAAGGGATAGACCCAATATCTGTAAAACAATATTGTACATGAAGCACATCATTAGTCCAGTTTTGCCCTTGTTGATAGGGGTGGCCGGATTCACCTCACTGCCACCCTAGCTTATCCAGACGTCAGTTTTTAGGCATTGGTCTCGAGACTTAATATTTTGTGGACAGGCAATAATATTTACTTATGTGCAGCCTCTTCAGATATAATTTTGGTTCATAATTTACATTATGCCAGTTTGTCACCAAATGAGCTTGTATAGGCGCTGTTTTTAGGGAGGGGGAACATCATGCCCCCTAGTTTTTTTATGGTTTAGTTGAAATGAACATTTAATTTATAAATAAAGGTTGTTTGCTCTGATTTGCAGAAACCTGATACCGATGGGGCTAGAGTTCCAGCTGTCGCTGCCAAAGATGTTGCCAAAGATGTTGCTGCTGTTGCAGATGCCACTGAAGACGAGGAGGAGGGTGTCATGGAGAATTAAAAAGGATAAACGCTGATGACATCTGTTCTCGATTCGCTATGTAGTTACATACTGGCTTCTGATAAAACTCATTTATAGAACAAATCTGGACCTAACTACAAAATCTTTGGTGGATCAAAAGGACAATATATTAAATGGTATTTGAGACATATACAGTTCTCATAAAGGTTTTACCGGAGGTCAATCACACCAATTATGCCAAGTTTTCTTTGTCATTTAGTTGGTACATGTTTTCAGTAAGAATTAACAACATCTTTCAGGAATCAAAGAGGAAATTACAGGTTCTATAAATCACTCAAGTTACTTTTGTTGAGTGTGCTGTAACCAAAAATGCTACATATGTGCTGCCAAATTCTTAACACTAGATATATTTATAGTCTTGCCTTTTCTCTAAATAGCCCGGTAGATTTGAGTTTTCATACTTGCCAGTTATATGACATATTTTCAACTTGTATCTCATTAATGTAAATAACTATGTGTTGATTATGATGGATTTTGTTTTTCATGGAAGATGAAAGTTCTAATGCTGGCTTCTGATAAAACTCGTTTATAGCACAAATCTGGACCCGACTACAAAATCTGTGTGGGATCAAGAGGACGATATAGTAAATGGTAAAACTATACAGTTCTCGTTAAGGTTTTACCAGAGGTCAATCACACCAATTATGCCAAGTTTTCTTTGTCATTTAGTTGGTACATGTTTTCAGTACAAATTAACAACATATTTCAGGAATCAAAGAGGAAATTACGGGTTCCGTAAATCACTTGAGTTACTTTTGTTGAGTATGCTGTAACCAAAAATGCTATGCGTGTGCTGCCAAATTCATGACACTAGATATATTTATAGTCTTGCCTTTCCTATGTATAGATTGGTAAATTTAAGTTTTCATACTTGCCAGTTATATGACATATCTTCAAATTGTATCTCATTAATGTAAATAATTATGTGTTGATTGTTACTATGTTATATGATGGATTTTGTATTTCATGGAAGATGAAAGTTCTAATGCTGGCTTCTGATAAAACTCGTTTATAGCACAAATCTGGACCTGACTACAACATCTGTTGGGGATCAAAAAGACAATATAGTAAATGGTAATACTATACAGTTCTCGTTAAGGTTTTACCAGAGGTCAATCACACCAATTATGCCCAGTTTTTGTTGTCATTTAGTTGGTACATGTTTTCGGTACGAATTAACAACATCTTTTCAGGAATCAAAGAAATTACGGGTTCTATAAATCACTCAAGTTACTTTTGTTGAGTATGCTGTAACCAAAAATGCAATATGTGTGCTGCCAATTTTTTTTTTTAGATATATTCATAGACTTGCCTTTTTTATTAATAGATTGGTAATATTGAGTATTCATACTTGCCACTTACTATAATGACATATCGTCATCTTGTACATTTTTTTCTTGTAAATAACCATTGTATCTGTGGTTTCAAATGGACCATCCCAACCAAATTTCTGTTGGCTGTTTATAATCTTATTTAAGTCTATTTTACGCCAATTTTTCAACCGTATTTCTCTAGATTTTCTCCTTGTGATATCACTTGTCTATCACCAGCCTGAAATAGACGTCTATTGGATGTTCGTATACCACATGGTGTTATGAAAACTTTCAGTTGTGAATACTTTATCACCACGGAAACCTACAGAGAACATTGTATCTTTTTATAAGTAACCTTGAAATACATGTACTATTATTACCAAGTCTTTGAACATTTATTTATGTTTGATAATAAAATCCTGAAATCGATCAAATGTGTGACCCAGTATTTATTTCATATACCATTTGTATTTGTTGAACATTCTTAACACTTTTGCAGGACGTTCTTAAATGTTTGTTGCGCATTCTTTCAACGCCAGAGACATTTTCAGACATTCTATAAAGGTTTTCTGAACAATCTCCTAAAACGTTTTATGAACGTTTTAGACGTTTTTCAAAAGGTTTTGTAAACGTTCTTAAAACGTTTGTAGACCATTTGGACGTTTAGAAAACGTTCTATAAACGTTCCAGACGTGTTTTAAAAGGTTTTTTAAACGTTTGTAGAACATTTGGACGTTTAGAAAACGTTTTATAAACGTTCCAGACGTGTTTTAAAAGGTTTTCTAGACGTTCTTAAAACGTTTGTAGAACATTTGGACGTTTAGAAAACGTTTTATAAACGTTCCAGACGTGTTTTAAAAGGTTTTCTAGACGTTCTTAAAACGTTTGTAGAACATTTGGACGTTTAGAAAACGTTTTATAAACGTTCCAGACGTGTTTTAAAAGGTTTTCTAGACGTTCTTAAAACGTTTGTAGTGCATTTTAACGTTTTAAAAACGTTTTAAGAACGTTCCAAACGTTTTTAACAACGTCAACAATATATTTAGAACGTTTTCAAAAGGTTTTTGGACTTTTCGAATGTCTGAAAGGTTTTTAAAGGTTTTTTTTTGGTTCTTTTAACGTTTAAAACACGTTTTTAAAACGTCCAATAAAACGTTTTAAATACGTCGAAAACCTACCACATTTTGACGTCCAAAAAACGTTTTCACAAAACGTCCAAAAACCAACTTGGAACGTTTTTAGAACGTTCAGAAAACGTCCAATTGTTAGTTGGGAGGGCATCACATTTTTATTTTTTGACCAGTTCAAAAGTGTACCACGATATTTGTTGTTGCGAGATGCGGATGAGCACTACAATGTACGTCATTGACGCCCGGCATTGACGTTCTGGTTTATCATATTGAATTGCGTTATGCAGGCGAGACCGCCGAGAGCGTTTCCCTTGTTAAATATTTTGTTCATGCCCAGTTGAAAGATAATACATTGAAGAATACCTCAGTTAAATATTTAATTCCGGTTTATATGCACAATTATGATAAGGGTATAAATTTACTCCTACAAACAGCAAAATCCTACATAAAAAATCTGTATTCACAGCTACCCAGGTCGAAATTCCAATAGGATCCGATCCTATGATATTAGTTGTCAAACAAATGTGATGATTACCTTGTCAATTAATATAATCATTTTGTTATATTATTAAACAATATGTCTTTTATGTATATTTTGTTATCTGTATTATTTCTGCATGTGAAATGTGAAATCAATAAACTCAACTCAACTCAACTCAACTATTGGACCATCAGAAACCATTAGAGCTATTGGTGTCTAATGGTTTCAATAGGGAAAGTGAAATGATGGACCCACAGAAACCATTAGAAAATATCTGTTGGACCAACACAAACCCACAGAAAGAAATGCTGATGGACCAGCATCCACCCATGTCTTCTATGGGTTTCTGTTGGTCCATTAGATATTTTCTTCTATGATGGGTTTCTGTTGGTCCATTAGATATTTTCTATGGGTTCCTGTTGGTCCATTAGAGATCTTTCTATGGGGTCCCATATTCTGAATTCCCTATTGAAACCAAGGCAATAGTCCAATGGCTTCTATTGGTAAATCAATAATGATAAATCAAAATCGATTTTAGCAACTGCATGTCCATCTAAAAAAGTATATTCTTATCTCAATTGCATTAACTTCATCACATAGATCACTTGAAGTGAGTTTAAGAATATACAAATAACGCACGTCCCAGAGTGCAATAGCGGTGAATGCAGTACGCGCGAGGTTTCTTTAGATTGGTGCCGCTCTGTGCAACGAGCCGCTTGCGGCGAGTTGCTAGTGCGAACCATCTGAAGAAACCGAGCGAACACTGCATTTACGTTTCGCACAACATTCGCACGTAATTTGTTTTATAAAATAGCGACACAAACAGCAACAAACAAAAGTTTAGATCAAAGTATACAAGAGTTCGATCTAGATCTAAGACTAGAGTTATGATGGTTCTAGAAATAAAATGAGGGTTTAAGACCTTGCAGGCTTACCAAAAAGTCCACGGGATTCATTGTTTGATTAAAAATAAAATGCATAGGGTGTCTAGAGACGAGTCTACTTCAGACAGCTGAAATTCCTGGCTTCATTATAAAATCCAAAAGTCAAAACGGGTCTAAATCCAAGGCAAAAGTAAAACAAAAATTTGCTTTCTAATAATACCCTGTTCTAGCTAGAGCTAAGCTACGCGTACGCTGCGCTGGGGATCATGGTGGATATGGAGCGTACAATATTAGCTACGCGTAGCCTATATAGCCTACAATGCACTCGAGGGAGCGTACTAGTTCTACGCGTACGCGCGCGCACTGGATCTCCATGGTCACGTACGCGCCGTGCAATATAACTTTTTGTTGCGCTTTTTCTGCACTCATTTCTGCAAAATCGTGCTTGCATCAAAAATTTGTCAATGTCATGTGACGCGTATTGACCAATCACAATGCTTAAAATACTAGAGCCATTTTATAATATCCTTTATTTTAACTGAAGGCTTGTACTATTCTATATAATAAACATACATGAATTGTTTCTTGGTTAGTAATCATTATAATCAATATATCTATTGCTAAAACGTGAATGAAATTGTAACATGATTAGGCCTAAACAAATAATCTATTGGTCATTAGTTGCCGAAAGAAAATAAAAGTCGCAAAATTGATGTACATTGTCATAAGTTGCTTAACAAATTATGATAAATGTAATTTTCTGTGAACACGTATAAAGTAATCATGAATATGCATGAGATAGATTTAGCTGTTGGTTTCTATTGGACCTATTGGTTTCTATTGGTCCCATTGGGTTCTATTGGTCTCATTGGTTTTCTATTGGTCCTATCGGTCCTATCGGTCCTATTGGTCCTATCGGTTCTATTGGTTTCTATTGGTCTTATTGGTTTATATTGGTCTTATTGGTTTCTATTGGTCCTATTGGTTTCTATTGGTCCTATTGGTTTCTATTGGTCCTATTGGTTTCTATTTCTATTGCTTTTTATGGGTGCTATTGGTTTTTTATTGGTTTCTGATGGTTTGAATGGTCTCTATTGGATTCAATTCTATGGGTCCAACAGAAACCAATAGACTCCAACAGAAACCATTAGAGACCAATAGAATTTTTCTAATGGTCTCTATTGGTCTCTATGGGATTTTCGACCTGGGTATATACCGGTACTACTACTTAGTAAATAGTTATATAGTGCAAAAGTGAATAGAGTCTATATCTATATAGACCTAGGTCTATTTTATAAATCTTTCACTCAATTGAACATGAAGTTTTTAAGTTATTGATATCAAATTGCTCTCACATATTCCTGAAAGTTCTTTTCACAGCATGAATGGGTTAACATTGATAGAAACACAATCTTCATAATTAGGGACTAATTATTCATGTTTTTTATAAATCCAGAGGAAATGTTTAGATTTCCAGGGATTTCTGCTTTAAATTTATTACCACCATTTTTTCTGATGTCTGGTACCAGCTTTGGTTGCCTGTTTCTGCCCGTTATTATGTTAGAGCTGATTTTCCTTGCCACATTGCCCTGAAAATGTGTTTATTTTGGTCAGTGGCTAAATCATGAAGGATTCGCAGTAATAAATTACAGCGCGAGGGGGCGCCTCACATTGTTCTGACAGCGCGACCGAAATGATGTTATCTGTTGGATGGTGCCGTGCGCCGGATTTGAAGATGCGGAGAACTGACTCTCTCCTCAATGGTTGACCCATGACTACTCAAGATGAACTTGTAGGTTGCTTTATTACAATCACTGCACTTGTTGAGATTTTGTAATGCCAGTGTCTGACGTAGTCAAAGGTGATCTCCAACATCTGCTGAAGTTCTGCCGATGAGTTGCTGAGGAGAGCAACATCATTGGCGAATGCAATATATAATGCCAGAGAAACGGCCACTTATTGTGCATCCTAGGATACGTGATCACTGGTACGTGATTTGAAATCATACAAAGTGGTGAACGGGCAGAAAATATACTGCATATATTGCATGACGAATACATCATGTTTAGCGTGGCGAGCCGGCATTACCTGAAATTGAAACGGTTTTAATGTTCGGGGACATCCAATCATAAGTTGATTCCTGTTGATGTGCATGCATGCAGGGCTAGCTTCACACAACTCATATTTTGTTATTCAAACATCAAAATATATTTCATAGATTTTTAAATATTTTTAAAAATAATTTTCTTAGACCTGCTAATAAGCTCCACCCTGAAAAAGGCTCCAGATCCCATTCATGTTGTGACACCATCTATCAATCATTAGTGAGCTAACTGACAGTAGCTTCAACCACCTGTTTACAGTAGACCATACAATTAACATATAGGTGTTGCTATGTCAGACGTGCTGTAGCATCCCCGGCCCCTCCCCACTCCGGGCTCTGGGGACCTCATGCGTGTTCCCAAAATGTCCGGTAAAGGGGTACTTATAGTTTCAAGCACCAAGTCCGGCTCGTAGTACACAAAAATCCGGCCCGTATTGACTTTACACATGGGACTTTATTTAGGGGGGTGTTTTCAAAAGGAGGGAACATGCACACGCGTACCCTAAATAACACTGAGTGGGGGGGGGGGGGGGGGGGAGGGCTGGGGTAGCATCACCAGGAAAAGAAAGGTAATGTGGAGGTGTTGTATGAAAGAATGCAATTCTTTTGTGAGCATGTGCTGAGCTAGGGGAAGTAACATACCAGTGTCTTTTGTAATACGGAAATACCATGCATTTAATTATTTTTCAAAGATGAGATATTATGTAATCTAAAATGAATACATTTTCCATACATGGCATGCTAAGATTTAATTTCATAACAAGATTTGACATTATTTTCTTATACAATGTCATATTACCCGTCTCATGAATTAACACTGCATTATTTCTGTTCTTCTCTTTAATAACGCAGTATCCTGATGTCACCATGCCTCTATCTCTGGGTGCATGGCATGTCAGGATCGGAACGTTTATGTGCCGTCGAAGGAAAGAATATGACTACCACTACTTTTGGAGGAAAGTTCACAACCTAAACAAGAATGCTGAGCCACCCGAAGAAAACAACAATCCTGAGTGTAACATCTCATCTCGTACTGGCTCTTGTTTTGATGTGAATAGTTCTCCAGGCAACTTGACCCGTCGAGAGGACCAATCATTGGTTCTCTCACCTAAACCCAGGCAAGATACAGCAAGAAACACAGAGAAAACAACATCATCTACCAGGGTATGATTGCAAGCCTTTCCGTGGACAAAATATTCCTCGAAATAAAGAAAATAGGGGTGCACAGGTGTCCCCGAAATTGATAAATAGGGGTCAGGAAAAAGGAAAAGAGAAAACCGGGAAGGGAAAAGAGAAAACCGGGAAGAAAAATTCTCGGAGCCGAGTCTTGTCCTTGAAATATGGTAAAATAGGGGTAAATTTGCGAAAGTGTCCTTACAATCTTATAAATAGGGGTATTCCAAAGTACGATTTTGTCCTTGTTTTGACGTAAAAAAGGGGGTTAAATTTCACAAAATGTCCTTGAAATTGACCGCAAAAGGGGGTTATATGCATTGGTGGTAACGGTCATACGTGTCACTCTTTGCAGGGGAGTGACCCCACCGGGATGGCTACATGAACATGCACCCTTCTAATATCACCTGTTTGTGCTTTTGGTTATATAAGAAATGTTAGAATAAACTAGAAAACCATTGAAAAAAAATCCCCCGCCAGGAATACAATGTGGCACAAGGATAATATCACAGTATGGCTTGTACATAGTTAACAGAGTTAAAAGTGTGTCCTCTATTTGTAATTTTCTCTTCATTCTTAGAAAGTAACGGATATTCATGAATCACCGACCTATCCCGTACTTCAATCAGGGACAAGCAGTGGTGAAGCAGATGCAATCAAAGGGAATGACTGTCCAGACATGAGCAACATACTCCTATTGAGATCCGGCGACGTAGAACGGAATCCTGGTCCGAATAATAAGTAAGCAGCATGAAAGAGCAACTTTGCATCCTTTTTGCCGGAACGATAACTCAATTAGACCCCGGACAAATTTCCGTTGTTAAACCAGATTCTGAACAAAGCACCCAGCGTCGGATTTGAATTTTTACGTAAGATAACAGCCTTAATTGACTTTGCTGGCAAATATTAATCATTGTAATTGATGAATGAAATCAAAATGAGTAGAAGTTTTGCATATTCACATTATGTTTAACAGCTCCACATTTCTCTGCATATTTTGCAGTGTTGTTGGAGCGCTTGCATTATAGGCAATGTTGATAAATATCATTAAACAGTAAAACAGTGTATTCGCAAGTCAAGAGATAATGAAAGGAAAGTTCTTTGATACAAAATCTTGCAAATATCAATAAAAGCTATATAAAATTAAATAATTAATACTTCTTCTTTTATCTATATTTAAGCCTTGGAAATCTGACCGAGATTGAGATCTACCTCCTTGCCGAGGTTATGGATCCATCAGATTTTAGGAAGGTTGGACTAGCGTTAGGATTCGTTGAGGCTCAACTAAGTCGGTTTGAGAAAGACAAGCTGGGCAACTCCATGCAAGCTACCTATCAGATGCTTTATGAATGGCTGAAGACGGTACAAGAAAACAAGGCGAGGAAGATACTTGTCGAAAAGTTAGAAAGCCTCAATCTAGTTCGACTTCTGATCGTGTACGGAAAGGTACAGTATTGCACACATACATACGCACCCACACATGCATGCACACACAAGCATACATCCTTCCCCCCAAAAAGAAAAAGATAGAGACATACAATCAGACATACACTTCGTTATCTTTGTTAAAATTCTATAAGAACAGGAATATTGTATTTATATTTATATGTTTTATATAAATAATTGTGTATGCAAAACAATGGTAATTTACAGAGTGCGAATTGCTCACACTAGCCGCAACCATGCTGGAAAAGCTATAATAATGTTTGCCCAACCTAGCAACAACCAATGTGCGCAACCCACACCCCGCCCATCGAAACGCAATCGCTCCTAACAGGCGAACGGAACCACACTCACCCCACGCAGACCCACGCACCCAACTCAAGCATATTCCGAAACTGGTCCATTGAAAGGCAGCGTCTCCTTGCACATATTGACAAAAGTTACATGTTGGTGATGAATATTATTACATGCAACTTATTTATTTACTCTTACTCTTACACGATTACGAACTTAGCAACACAGCACATGTCAACGAGAATGGCAAGTCAGAGTTAAATTGCATTTAAAAGCCCATGCAGCTCTTTAGACATAATAATTCTAATGTCACAATTTTAGGTGAACTATATATTGATTGATACCAATTCAAGTTAACGTATGTAGTTTAAGGCTGAAATGGCCAATGGAATGAAAGAATTCAAATAACGATTTGTCCTGCATTTTGCAGACTGAAGTCGTTTGCTTGATCTCATCCAGGAGAAAGATGGATGAAGGGGGAGTAGGGGATCCTTCATGATATTCTCAACTTTCTAAAGAACACGGACAGAGCAGATATCATCAAGACTGAATTTTTCACCAACTATTTTACCTGCTTGGTTCAACGACCTTTGAATTTTTGTTTGGTCACACTTTCTTAAACTACAATATCAAGAGAGGCAGCCATATAGGATAGTACTCTCAACGACTGCGGTGTAGAAGAGTTTTAGAATGGTCTTGTCAACGTGGAAAGATTTGAGTTTTCTCAGGAAGTGCAGTCTTCCATGACCTTTTGCCAAAACATGTTTGCTTCGTTCTACCCAATTCAGCTTTTCATCAGTTACTACACCCAGATATTTCAATGACTGAATTTTGGAGGATAACTGGACTTATAGCAACATTTTGCCTTTTCCTATGATTGAATACCATTTCATTTGTTTTCTTTTCATTGAGTATTAGATAGTTCAATTGCACCACTGTACAAAATAGTTCAATGTTCTCCTATATTCTGTTTCGTCATTCTCCATGATGAGACCAATGATTACTGTGTCATCGGCGTATTTAGGAATACTTGTATTTACACCATCAGCTTGACAGTCATTTGTATAGAGTATAAAAAGGATGGGAGACAGTACACAACCCTGAGGAGACCCGGTGGTCGTTGACATCGGTCTTGAGAGAGCACCATTAACCGACACCTGTTGGGTTCTGTTCACGAGGAAATCACCAATTCATTGAACTAGTGTGGGGTCAACACGAAGATCCCTGAGCTTTTCAATCAGCTTTGCTGCTACCATGGTATTGAATGCTGATGAGAAATCAACAAATGTAGCGTGAGCGTATGTATCGCGGTTGTCCGTATGACGTTGAATAGAGTGAGCCAGTGACAACACTGCATCGTCTACTGATTTATTCTTGTGGTATATGCAAACTGAAATTTATCCACCTGCCGCACTAGAGGATCAAGTAGATGCTTGGATACAATTCGCTCAAAACACTTCATGACTTGCGATGTCAAAGCAATCGGACGATAGTCGTTTGGTTTCTTGGTTTCTAATTAGCAATAGGAACAATGACGACAGACTTCCAGCAGTACGGGATGGTGTGCGTGCTCAGTGACTTTTGGAACAATGCAGCGTACAGAATTGCTATAAAACTGATGAGCACATTTTCCCCGTTATGTGATCTAGCTGGCCCACTAGCTTTGCATGGATTCACACGCTTAAACTGCTTCACCACTTCCCATGTTTCAATAAGATGGTTGCATTGTACAGAATCATCAAATAATAGTTCTGGAGTAGTGGAGTCCCCACAATTTTCCCTTTCAAATCGGCAAAAGAATTCATTCAACTCATTGGCCTTGTCATGGGGATCAGATAAAGAAAAACCTGTCATCTCCTTCGTACATTTCCATGCGTCTTGAGGGTTGTTAGTTTTTAAGTTATTTTCTAATTTGTCAAGGTATGCTTGTTTAGCGTTCTGAATTTCCCTCTTTACTTTATTTGCACTGCCAATTTACATGTATGATCGTTGGCCAAGAATGCAACAATTTTTGGCTTCATTGCATCTCTTACTTTCTTTGTGATCCAAGGTTTTTGGTTGGGATATATTTTCACTGACTTTGTTTGAACACAGGTATCTACGCAAAATTGTATGTAATCATTTTATCCTTTCCGTTTCAGCATCAATGTCTTCATCACAGAAAATATCCCAGTTCGAGGTTTCAAAGCAAGATTGTAATCTTTCGATAGCAACTTTATCCCACACTTTAACGTCTTTTTTGATGGGTTTAGTTGTTTTAAGTATTTGTCGGTACTTGGGTAGGAGGTGAACGACATTGTGGTCCGAGTTCCCAATCGCAGGGAGAATCACTGACCTATAAGAATTGGAAATGGAATTATGGAACAGTAGCAATGTAGTAATGTTCCGGATACTAAAAATATAATCATGGGCATTATGTATATACCTCCAAGTTCAAATTTAAATGATTTCCTAGTGATTTACTATAAGAATCCACTTTTTGTAAACAAAGACGTTTTCATAATGGGAGATTTTAATATTGATATTTTAAAGCATAATAACAACAATATATCCCATGAATTTCTTGAAATATTTTTGACTGCCTCATTCTTGCCTTTGATACCCACCCGTATGGCAAATCACTCCGCCAGCACCCTTATTGATAATGTTTTTTGCAAAACCCTTCCTACCTCGGACTCTTCTGTAATTCTATCTGATATAACGGATCATTTTCCTATTACCTGTATGTCACATTTTACCCTCAAGCTCTCATTAGTTAATCATCACAAACCATCAAGACGCAGACCTAACCATGAAAACATTGCCATTCTTGGCGCATCCTTAGACTCTGCTGACTGGTCGTGTGTTTATGATAATAATGACGTAAATTTATCTTTTAATAATTTCCTTAACATATTTCATAATCAATTACATATTCACATTCCTAAAGTTAAAGACAATGGAACTACCTACACAAAAATCACTGAGACTTCCATGGATTTCTAAATCACTTTTACGTTCAATTAACAGAAAAAATAACTGATACTATAAATGTAAAATGAAAGGTACTAAACAGGCAAAAGAGAGATATACCAGTTATAAAAACATTTTAACTAATTTAACGATACGATTAGCAAAAAAAAGTTACTTTACGAACTAGTTAACTAAGAACGATATTAAAAACACATGGAAGATTTTAAAACAAGCAATGAACTTATCCAATAACAAATCAGGTATAACTAAAATTAGGTATAATGATGATATTGTCGAAGATCCTGAAAACATAGCCAACACTTTCAACAACTTTTTTTTCGTCTATAGGGACAAACTTGGCTGAAGGTAATCCTCCTTCAGCCAAACATTTCTCTGATTACCTAGGCACACCAAACCCCAATACTATTTTTCTCACTCCTATAGTTAAAGATGATATCATTGATATTGTATCTAATTTGAATAACAACAAGAGTCCCGGCTATGATGATATTAATAATGTTATTCTAAAAGGTGTAATATCTTCAATTGTTAATCCTTTAGTACACATTCTTTATCTATCGTTACTTAATGGACAAGTCCCAGATAACATGAAAATTGCAAAAGTCATACCCCTATACAAAAAAGTTGAATGTCAGTAATTGTCGACCAATTTCTTTATTATCCTCCTTGTCGAAAATTCTAGAAAAAGTTGTTTATCGTAGAACTGTTTACTTTTTAAAAGCTCATAATATTTTTTCCAACTTTCAGTTTGGATTTAGAGAAAAAACATAATACAGAACATGCCTTATTGAATGTTATTGACAAATTAGCGCATGCTTTAGACAAATGCTCTCACCTGGTTGGTATCTTTCTGGACTTCTCCAATGCCTTCGACACCATCAATCATGAGATCTTATTATTCAAACTTTCTCATTATGGTGTGCGTGGGAAGGCCTTGGAGTGGTTCAGGAGCTACTTATCCAATAGACGACAATACGTATTCTTAAATGATCATACACTTCCAATATCATCATCATCATCAACTTCAGGTGGGGCTGTAAAGCGCTGCTGTGGCTTTCACGAGAGCACGCCATGCAACTCTTTCACCTGCCATTTGTGTTGCACCTTTCAATCCTTGTCCAGACACTTTCTTAATATCATCAGTCCAAGATATTGGTGGACGACCTCTACCCTGTTTTCCTTCGACTGCTCCTTGCAGTATTTGCTTCTCAATACCTTCAGATCTCCTAACAATGTGCCCAAAATAGTTAAGTTTTCTTTCCATGATTCCCATTCTGATGGTCAAGTCTGTTACATTCTTTTCCAGGACCCACACATTTGTCTTTTTATCTTTCCATGACACCTGCAACAGCCTCCTGTAGCACCACATTTCAAAGGCATCAACTCTCTTTCTGTCATTCTTTGTCATGGCCCAGGACTCACTTCCGTAAGTAGCAATAGAGAAAGAAGTTGCTTGAAGCAGACGAACCTTCAGACTGAGAGATAGGCCTTGGCTCTTCCAGATGTGGGACATATTCTGTACTGTTGATCTTGCCATTGCCATCCTTCTTCTTATCTCTGTGGTGCTCTCTCCTTTGTTAGTGATAATTGAACCCAAGTACTCAAACCGATTTACTACTTCAATCTTATTTCCAGCTACGGTGAAGTCAGTGTTATCATAATCTCTATCGACAACCATTATTTTTCTCTTTTTGTGAAAAATCCACTGATGGTTCGAATGGCACCGTATATGTGCAAAACGTAAATTGTGGAGTACCGCAGGGAAGTTTGTTGGGCCCTTTATTGTTTATTATTTATATTAATGACTTTTGTAAATCATCCAATGTCCTTTCATTCATACTTTTTGAAGACGATTCTAATCTATTTTATTCCCATAGAAATTAAAATACTTTAGTCAATGTTGTAAATTCTGAACTTGAAAAAGTCACCCAATGGATAAGAGCAAACAAACTATCCCTTAACCTCCAAAAAAACAAATATATGTTATTTAGTAATTCTATTGACACACTGCCCAAGAATATCATTTTTGATGATACCCACTTGGAAGTTGTTTCATTCATTACATTTTTAGGCATAACTGTTGATAACAAACTTTTGTGGAAATACCATATAGATAATACATGTAAGATCATTTCACAGAATATTAGCATAATAAATAAACTTAAATTTCATTTTTCGACATCATCCCTACGCATGCTTTATTCATCTTTAATTTTACCATATCTGAATTATGAGTTACTTGCTTGGGGCAACACGTAGCAAACTCTACTGAATAGACTGTTATTATTACAAAAGAAATCTCTCCGCATTATCTACCATTCTGCTATACTCTCACACACAGACCCGTCATTTGTAAATGGCAGACTATTGAGAACAAATTACCTGTATCTATTTCACTTAGGACAATTTATGTATAAGTATTCAAGAAAGACCCTTCCATATATAGTTGATGCCATGTTCCCCCTAAATCGGTCATTTCATGATTACCCAACTAGACGGTCAAACAAGTTTCACCTACCACTCTTTAGAACTTTATTAGCGAAGAAGTCTTTCATGTATGATGGTCCTAGATTTTGGAATTCTCTAAGTGAAGGTACATGTATTAAAAATAGTCCATCCCTAAATTCTATCAAGAAAAATCCAAAAATATTTTTGCTCAAATCTTATAGTAATAAACAAGAATAATCTGATAACAGTTGGTAATCATCTTAATTGTTCATTTAGGTCTTCATCATCTGCTCGATTAATTTAATATTAATTTGGTCTTGTGATCTTACCTTTCCAGAATTACTATTATAACTACCTCTTCTTCGGTCATGATTTGTCGCATGTTTTTTCTTTAATTGCGTGCATTGGTAATGGACGCTTTTTTAGTGTGCTTTTAGATAAGATAGAACACAGTGACACACTTTTATCAATGATGGACACAGTGCAACACACTTTCATTTCGCACATACTCTAAATAGTGATAATGTGCGTCGTAACTCTATTGATCAAAGCTATTAACTTGAGACATCAGCGAAACACAAAATACCGTAGGGTGATTGACATTTCTCGTACACAATAAATGTTTTGCCACTCAATTCAGGCCTGACTTATACTTACTGATTAAATTACCATTTGAAGATTTCCTACACTAGTGCCTGGCCGTGCGTGTCCCATATTTGATCATGTTTAGAAAGGTTGTGCTTGACATGATTAAAACAATATTGGTTGGCTTGCACATATCTGTATTACTGTATAAAAGGTTAAACAAAAATAAAAGAGTATTCAACAAGGTGTTTCAGTAACCATTTTCAAACATTGTTTTGCTCACCATTTTGTCTAATAAATATATCATTTTCAATAAATGTATTATCCTAACGATATATATTAATTCAGATTTTATTTATAAAGCTTATCATTGATGTAAAATACAAATAAAACTAATCAATCTAAGCCTGCGCCCCTTCTAGCTAGCATGCAGCATGTTCAACAAAATGTCAACATACACAGCTGGTTCCGAAAAAGGGTGCGTACACTGCGACCCATTTTCATCAGTGTTTTCTCCCAAACCCATTCGCAGTGGCCGTTTCATCAGAGTCACACCGATAGAAAGAGAATTTCTCCTACTCTTGATCAGAAGAATTTAATCCCCTATTTCTCTTCTTTTCATCGGCTATTCTATTGCCATTTTCTCCTCTGTACCATTCATAGTAGCCATTTCATCGGATGCATCCGGATGCATCCGATGAAAATCAGGCCAGTTTGAAAGGGGTATAGCAAAGCTAATGAACTGATGAGATTTTGGGGTCATGATATGAGGTCAAAGGCCAAAATAGCTTGTGATCGCGTTAGCTCGAACTGATTGATTGATTCCTACCAAACTTAGGTCCTGTTTGTATCTTGCAGAGCCAATGAACTGATTATATTATGGGGTCACGAGGTCAAAGGTCACAGGGCTCATAATGCAAAAATAGCTTGCGATCACATTATCATTAGAACCAATGGACAGATTACCATCAAACTTGGGAAATGTATATATCTTGCTGTGCCAATGATCTGAATAGATTTTGGGGTCATGAGGTAAAAGTTCAAAGGTCATTGGGCTCATTATTGACCGGTATGCAAAAATATCTTGTGATCGCATTATCATTAGAAACGATGGTATGTTTACCATCAAATGCAAGACCTGTGTATCTTGCAGAGCCAATGAACTGATTAGATTTTAGGGTCATGAGGTCAAAATTTAAAGAGTCATATATGAATATGAAAAATAGCTTGTAATCACGATATTCTGAGGTTCTGTTAATGGATTACAATCAAACTTGAATTTGAAAAATTGCTTTGTTTTGGTTTACTATATGGCAGAGGCATCGTTTTAGACTGCGCACAGTCAAAGTTCCATCTAGTTTACTCCTTTTTTTGTTGTCAGGGGTGGGGGACCGTGCCCCCCTGGCCCCAACCACCCTAGGTCCGCCACTGAAAGAAAACATCATGCCTAAACCTAAAAAAGAAGTGAAGGATCGGCAGGTGATTCAACTTCAGGCATATTTCCGTCAGTATCACGCTACAGAAATAAAGGATCAGGAGAGACAAGCAGGGGATTGCAATGACGAAG
This sequence comes from Strongylocentrotus droebachiensis, assembly GCA_035222895.1. Classification (NCBI taxonomy): domain Eukaryota; kingdom Metazoa; phylum Echinodermata; class Echinoidea; order Camarodonta; family Strongylocentrotidae; genus Strongylocentrotus; species Strongylocentrotus droebachiensis. Next base: position 24,197 of record JAVYIG010009108.1, on the reverse strand, counting down.
ATGAAGTCCAGGATCCGGTCGACGAAGAGGACGCTCTGGATGATTTTCTGGAGCTAGAAGAAGAGATAGCAGTTGAAAGCGGAGCTCCGTATGCCAAGGCCATCTCTGTCCCTTCAAGGGAGCGTAAGTAGGCCCATCTTGTTCTACAAATATTGAGGTTTTGTGCAGGTTGGGTTGTTGAAAACAACTCTGAACGGAAGGTGTAAGCCCATTGAAAGTTTGCCTATTATTACTGTAATTCATTTGTTGGTTACTATTATTATTCCAAATTAATCATTGCAGCACACATGTTGACCCTTCATTTTATACTGGTCAATCCTACCATGTGAAGGAGTTGAATTGAACGATTTCAGCGTGGATTATTCTGATGCGATACTGTTCGGTGGAATAAGCGCTTTAAATTGTATGATCTATCACAAGCATAACAGCTGGTACCAAGGATGCATCGGGGAGTGGGCCTTAACTTCATTGAATAAGAAATACTGATATTCTTAATGTCTCAATCATTTTCCCTTTTTAGTCTATCAATAACTGGGTCTGTTTTTTTTTTTTTAATCAAACATGCTATAAGCCATTTAACAACACATTCTCTGGCTATGATTATACATTTAAAATATGCTGAAGTTTCCTTATTTTTAGACAAACAGATTATGTGGCACAGTGGATGGATTTTCCCCAGCCACTCTCATTGTACCTTTAATGATTCCCTTTCTCTCTCTTTCTCTGTCTTTCAATAATTATCTTCTGCAAGGTTTGTTCTCTTGACTGAACAACCTGTTGCAATTACTTTCAGTCGTACTTGTACCACTCATTTGCATTCACTCGTTATCAACTACGATCAACCATTCCATATTCACTCCATTAGTGTCCACATTTTACTTGGATTCTCTTGACTCTCCCTTTTTTTTGGCCGTTGCAGGAGCTTTGCTAGAAGTAGTAGAACATTTTTAATATAGAGACCAGAGAGACTGGAAAGTATGTTAATAATTTTATTCAAATTTTCTAACTTTAAAAAAGGAAAGTGAAACACTGTTTAATTTCAACATCTTGACATAATTTTGTTAAAAGACAATTGAATTTAAGACAGGAAATTTTGAATTAGGTTGCCAGCCCCCCCCAAAAAAAAAAACAACAACTACAACAAACAAACATACAACAGAAGTGGTACCAAGGTTTTTGTTAGGAGGCCCATGTCCTGTATAATTTTTTTATTTTTAAGAATAGTTTTCTCTTTTATATTAATTTTACATTGGTATACTTATAATTTCACTGGAGAAACCACTCCCTTCCCCTTAACAATCATCGCTGCCATTATACTTCTAGCAACAGTAATGCTATAATTTAAAACTTTTTCACTTTCTAAATCCTTCTAATTTAAACATATAATTATATTGTGTACACTTTTTGAACCTGTTACATGGTCCATGTAGTAACAGCACCAGAAAGAGGATAGCAAGCCCCCCTATTCTCTTAAGTTAGGAAGTATCAAAACATGATTCTATTAAAATTAGCAGTTTGGATACGAAAGGCAATGAAGATTAGTTATGTTCATGCGACTGCATTGTGAAAGAAACGTTGTGAAATCGATCAGAAAAGGTTGATCATCTAGCATAGATGTACTGCAAGGTTCTGGAATAATTGGCCCAGTCTTCATAAAGTTACAATCCCTGTACACATAAAGATGTATATGGGACTACGCGTTTTTATCTCTCACACACCAATAGATAAACTAATTTACCAAATATATCAATTAGTAGGCGGTTTCCCGGCAAATTTTTTATCATCATGCAGGTATTATTCAAAACATATTCTTTCACATGATTGGTAATCATTTCATTTTTTGAAATTGGGGCGTTTCCAATACTGGTCTTTACCTTTAATTACAAGCATATGCTTCCAAGGTTTCCTCTTCATTACTGCAGATTATTGTTAGCATCATTTGTATTTAATGACTTGCCATTAAATCGTTTTTATTACTGTTGTATCTATCGAATATGATGCACATGTTTTGTTACCTTGTATATGCCTTACTTTGTAAATTCTTTTCATATGCAGTTAATGTGGAAATAAAACCTAAATATAAAAAACAAACAAAATCTTCTCACTTCAAGTGACGCAATAGGGTCAAATACATAAAAACATTTCTTGAACGATACTATCGATAAAATACATAATCATGACGCTCATATCCAATCAGAATGCCGCCTAGGGTTTTTTTTGTCTTCAAATCATTAAGAGGTGGAGCCTTAAATCCCATTTGTGTAATATGGTTTCCGCGCGTGCTGCTTTCCGTCTAGTAATTGTATTTAAAGGGATCTTTTAACAGTGTCTGTGATATGGTGTAAATATTGAAGCCCTTAAAAAAATTGCGCTTCAAAATGATCAAGAAGTGCCTCAAAAAAGTAAAATTCTTTGAGTGACCGGTTTTACCATACTCGTTTTCCCCAATAGACTGTAGTGTTATGAAAACCGTTTAGCAAACGGTTTTCAAAATTTGTAATTCCAATCATAAATATCTTGATAATCAGACATGCAATCGGCTTGTAAAAGTCATGGGGTTCCTGACTGACCTAAAGGTTTATAATTATCATTGCAGCATGAGCTAAATCCAGAATTTTGTTTCAGAATCCGAGACAAAGTTACCGGATCCCTTTAAACGTCATGGTTATATAGGTAAAAATATTCAATGCAAAAAAAACACTATATAATAACAAAAAATGAAAACCTAATTAATCAACTACAGCTTAATAAGAAGAGTGAAATTTCACATTTGTTAATGTTATATGTACATGTACATAGAAAAAGATAACATTCAATGTATGACTTTTTCCCAGGCATCATGATGAAGAAAACAAGGGGTAAATTAGAGAAAAAGATCACAGTAAAGGGTAAGTTCCTGATGGATGGACCCTGGTGGATTGCTTCGTTTACAGCTGTCAAGGAAGGGGACGTCTACATCTGCCAGGGAACCCCCACGTACACACTCCGATACAAGCAGGGGCAAAAAGGAGAGGATCTCCTCCAGCTGCTCCTTAAGTATGTGTTCAACTTTCCAAGACCAGGGAGCGCAGAGGACCAGATGAAGCGAGCCTTCTTGGACTACTTTGAGAAGTGGCGTACACGTGGTATCAAGAAGCTGAAGAACTACACCTTTCATCAGTTCTTCACGGCGCTGGAGGATGCTCTCAAAAAGGAGACAAAACCCGATAACACATCAGAGATACCGATGATGCAGGTTGCTAAGGTAATCATGCAGCGGTTTGATCCATCTAACAGATGCTTTGGACATGTACCAAGCCATAGAGATGAAGAGGAGAAGAATCCAAGATGTGAGTAACAAATGCTATGAGAAATGATGCATTTAGTGTATAACCTTTGTGTTTAATGTCCGGTAATGTTTGTGTTACATGTGCGGTCCCAACTATTGCCTGTTGTTCAATTCATTACACTAACCAAATTCATAACTTCAACTCTGGACCTAAGAAGGTCATATATTTCCAACTTGAAACTCAATTCACCTTACCCTAGTACATCTGTGATGAATGAACAAGGGCAAATAATAACATATAATAACATCACACCCCACTCATGGATTCGGAGCAACCCCAAGTCCGCAACCCGGATACTCCAGCCTAGACGGACAAGCAGCTTACCCAAGCTAGTCCACACCCCTGTGACTCGAGCCCACACGGCCACGTAGTACCCTCACGTTTGCCAACCAGTGAATTAAGCTCATGCACGCCAGCACTCCTGACGACGGAGAGTCAACCTGTTCGAAACGTCGAGCCACTCCTACTACCCATCCTCTCTAACCGGCGCTATAGTTCTGCTTAGAACTATAAGCTAAGAAAGGTAACCAACAGTCTTTCTCAAGACTAGACCAACAGTCCTTTTCTGTATGCACACACTCAAGAAAGAAAGATTACAGTCCTTTTCAGGACTTCCCAATCCTCCCCCTCTCTCACATGGTGCAACCGCAAGCCTACTGTATAATAACATTCATCTAACTTGTGGTAAGCTGAGTTTTTAACCAACGTTTGGAGCATTTAGATTGGAAAAAATAAGAAATGCATAGCTGGATGCAAAAGGCTCATGCACGTAATCGTTGATATAGACAAAAATAAAGATGCGAATCACACATTGCCTGTAATGGACATGTAATTTAAAGATTTTAGAAGGGAGGAGGAGGCCGGGTCCATCTTGTTTGTCCTTTTGTAGTATAGTCAGCCAATCATCTTTGTTCAGATTTATCTCATGAATTACAACACAGCAATTTTGCTCAGTGCGAAAGTCTCTTCTGGTGATAACGACCAATATTTGTGCAAGTATATATTCATGTCAAGAAAGTTCCTGTTTTTGCATTGGGGATTAATTGTGAATAGAATTGGAATCATGTTATATTCAGATTGATATGTTCAATTTAAACAATCATTTTATTGAAAAATTAATTTGCACAGTTGATCTGAGGTACGTCTACAGATGTTTCAAGTGTCCGCTACTCTTCAAAGATCTCCCTATGTTGATGGAGAGAGAAGCATTCTCTATCCTGTCTACAGAGAAATTAAGAAACCTGGAACGACTGGAGTCTGTGCTGAAGAACTCCCCCGAAGACCTGGGATTTTATACGGTAAGACATTGGCAAGACACTAATCCCTGATTTACCACTCTCCACCCAGGTGTAAATGGGTATCTGATATATGCTAGCCTGCTCCGTATTTGGCCATTCTGCTATGGCTGCACGGGTAATGATGTTAGATTACCAGGAGCGTCATGGACCTGTGTGCTAAAGGAGACAACATCATTATAATATTTTTCATAACTTAATTGTCACTAATGTTCTGGTAATGAAATTTCACTTCAAGGTATAAAACTGGTTTATCTCGATTCTGAATTGCATCAAATGAGTTGTCTGAACCCGCCCCCCAAAATTATTTAAAAAGTGCTTAAAGATTGCCTTTATTGCAACACTCAACTGTCATTAGAGGTGTCATGGACGAGTGGATACGTCGCCGGACTGTCAATCACAAGGTCTGTGGATCGAATCCCGCCGCGGCACTAATGTCCTTTGGTAAGATATTGATCTACATGTGCCACACTCCACCCAGGTGAAGTAAATGGGGACCAGTAGGAAGGAATTCCTTGAATGCTGTGAGCACCGAAATCGGTAGCCTAGCAGAGCCGGGGTAATATTGGAGCGCTTTGAGCACCTTGCAGGGTGGATATGTGCACTACCGTGTGTCTCAAAAAAAACGTAACACTTTTGAAATGGTTGCCAAATTGAGCATATATAATTTTATGAAAAAATGTTGATATGTATGGAAAGCTAAAGGACCAACCTTTCATATGATATGAAAAAATTAAAAAAAAAATCATGCTTCGATGGACAGTGTTCACTTAAGTTAGAGGTATGAAAATGGGCCTGCGCAGGATTTTTCCTTCCAATTTTGGACAGGTAAATTACTTGTAACTTACAAAATAAGGTCGATATGAGATATTCATGATCGATGGATCAAAAGGATATTTTGAATCAAAAGGATATTTTGAATACCTCGAATACCATTCCTTTTTCAGTGTTATTTATCAATCCCGAAACACCACCGCCCACCCCCCCCCCCCCCACACACACACACACACACACATACACACACGTGCACACACACACACACACACATTAGGGCAGACATGACAAAAAACAAGTTAAATCTTTTTTTAAAAGATTTTCATGTTTCTTTTATTTCTTTCTTATTTAAAACTGCTTTGTTCATCCAAAATTGGAAGGAAAAATCCTGCGCAGGCCCATTTTCATACCTCTAACTTAAGTGAACACTGTCCATCGAAGCATGATTTTTTTTTTAATTTTTTCATATCATATGAAAGGTTGGTCCTTTAGCTTTCCATACATATAGACATTTTTTCATAAAATTATATATGCTCAATTTGGCAACCATTTCAAAAGTGTTACGTTTTTTTTGAGACACACGGTATATAAATATCCGATATTATTATTATTATTAATATTATTCTTATTATGATCTTTCTCTATCCCTATAATAATTGCAGTCCATGAGAAAGCACAACTGGGGTACCATAGAGGTTTCATTCCAAGGCTTTGTGAATGCCGGTATGATACGGCCCAATCTCTTCAAGTGTACGACCAACCAAGATTCTGCTCAACCTCCCTCGTCCAAGTCCTTCCTCAAGCAGAATTGCACTCTTGACCAACCCTCCACATCCACTGCCAACCAGTCCAAAACAGAAACCAAGAAAAGACTCTCAGACAAGATGGCTAAGGTGCTGAAGCTCTATGACATCATAAAGTCTAGGTGTAAGAAAGACAAACACACGTTCTTGTATGAGAGTGACATGAAGTCAGCTTGGCGCAGAGATGCCTGCCAGAATGTTCCTTTTGGCCACATCAGAGAGGAACCCTTTGTGGAGCTTCAGAGCAGGGAAGTGGTAGAGATAGAAGAGTAAGTCCGCTTTTTTTTTCTTTTTTTGCCTTCATATGTTTTCTCAGTCTAGATCCTTAATGTTTCTTTTTCAGGGTTATATTGATGTATTGTGCGGTTTTCTGAAGTATAACAAAAAGGATGATACTCTCTTCATGCCTACTGTAGTTGGGTGGGCTTGTTTGTGCTCTAATGAAAAATTCTCAAACGTAAGCCTACTTTTGCTGCAGTGTTATCCTCCCTTTGTCTTTCCTTTGTTTACAGAAAAATGTTCCTCTTGAGCAAGTATCGCCGATACGAGGAGAGTCTTGCACGATCAATGGAAACACTGCTCGACCAACATGAGGCTGACCCATGGACCCTGCCTGTTGAAGATTTCACGGAGTTCAACTTTGACCCCTACCAACAGGGGGCAGCACTCCATGTATGTAAGAATGCCATGACGGTTATCCTTGGAAGGGGTGGGTGTGGCAAGACTCATGTCGTAGCCTCGATCATCAGAAAGTACCTAGACTACCTTGAGAAAAAGAGGCTGAACAAAATGAAAGGTTTGATGATTTCTTTTATTTAAATCAATTTCATGTTCAAGTCAATTTAATTTATTACTTATTATTTATCATAGTACAAAAGCGTACAATTGTCTAAAATGCTATTAATGCAAAAATCAAAATGTAAATAATAATGGTATGACGATTTAAATTAGGAAAACATGTTTTTTGTAGCAAAACTACATCATAACAGCACATGATTGAAACCCCCATTCGACTTTCACTACTCCTAGAGCTAAGCCTAAAGTAAACACTAGCGCTATACAATGTAATCCCCCTGCCCAGACCTTGACAGGGTGATAGAGAGAGAGAGAGAGAGAGATAAGCATGATAGAGGGAGAGAAGAAGGGAGAGAGTGCTAATTTTCACAATTCAATTGTTGTTATATTGCCAATTCTGGGTCATTTTGCTTTGTTTGAACTTTCATTATTTTCCTCATCTAAATTATAAGTGACTCTTGGACATGAAAATATCTTAAAACAAGTAAAATATATGTTTCCTACTTCTCATTTCCTTTCAGGCAGAGCCCCATAGAGTTTGTTTACACTATTACATAAGATGATGAAGAGTACAGCTGCCATCAGAGCTGCAAGGCTCTGTCAAAGTTTTAACGAGAGAAACGAGAGTGGGGTAGTGATACCCCAACTGATTTACGTTGGTGCCTGTGTTATAGTGGTGGCTCTGTCAAAGTTTTAACGAGAAAAACGAAATTGGGGTGGTGATACCCCACCTGATTTACATCGGTTCCTGTGTTATAGTGCTGGGGTATAGTTTTAACGAGAGCTTTTCGCAATGGTCATAAAATTATATAAACAGAAAGAAATGTGAAAAGTGACTTTGATAATACTTGTAGTGTGAAATTGTGCATGAATTTAAGTCATGAAGGTGTTGCCTGTGCAAATTAAAAACATCCCACGTTTTTCACTTACATGCTTGAATCACTTATAAATTGTTATTTTGACATAATGCTACAAGTTACAGGGAGTGCAAAATAGAATGTTAACTAATTCTGTAGTCATTGTAGTGTACATATCTTAAAAAAAAAGATGAAGGAGTAATACCTATTAGATGCATGTTGACAGTATTTAATCTTGACTTTCCCTCCATTTCCCTTAAGAACCAAGTAAAAAGATGCAGGATGGTGAGAGGCCGGTTTGTTCTGAGGATACGAAAGAGGAGAAGGAGGGTAATGATGGAGATGGGGATGAGGAAAAGGATGAGGACCGGGACAAACCTGTGATCCTTCTGACAGCCCCAACTGGCCGTGCAGCCTCCATACTTAAGAGGCGCACTGGGATGAAAGCGAGGACATTGCACAGCGTCCGGGGCACTGCCCGCAAGTCCAATCCCGAGGAATTTATCTACGGCAAGGTGGAGATCCTAGTCGTGGATGAATGCAGTCTAGTTCCCATCTCCGTCTTGCCAGAGGTCTTGAGTACACTTCTGGGCTACAGCCTAAAGAAGGTCATCTTCTTGGGTGACCAGCATCAACTCCCGTCCATCGACCCAGGAAACTTCCTCCAAGATATCATTAAAGGTATTCTATTTATTTTGTTGAGTATGCATGGTCAAACATGTCTTAGTGACCACCTCTATAAAAAGGCTACCTGGCTAAAGTGGTCAGTGATATTGCCTCCATCTAGGAGGAAACATATGTTGAAGAACCCGTTTAGAAAGGTAACAGTGGCCACTTTTTGTTTAACTTTGATGGTCTTATGGACTGATTTGACTGTGTTTATATACCATATGCAATTTATTTGGAACACCTATAGGTTTCCTAGGAGTTAAATCAAAGAAGTAGATTCCTTGCATGCTTTACAATGCATAGCTTCTTTTTGGAGATTTAGACGTGATTTCATACTGACTGACATGATGATCTTAGAATTTAAAGGTCCCCTCTAACCCAAATAACTTAGCCTTTCAAAACATAAATACATGCAGCTCTACTTATTAACCTGTTGACTACTGAATTATCTAATTCCCATAGACTTAACACAGGGACCACCAGGTTCCAGTAAGCAATGGGTTAATATGCCAACCTAAGATTTTTTAGAAAATCTCTATATTGGATTAAAAAATGACAACAACCATCCATTTTTTCACAAATCTCATGCTTGCTAAACTCAGGTCTGATAATTACCAGATTTAAATCGGTTTCCCAATTATTATTTTTTTTACTGATTTTTCCCAATTTTTTTTTTTAGTGCTCACTATCACCCCTGTAATTAGCTCCACCCCTCTAAAAATATTAAATATGGTCACATGGCTTGATGAGGCAATTGACATCATTGTAGGGATCTCCTTGTATTTGTCCTACAACTAAGGTTCCTACAATCTCATTGTAATTCAAAATTAGGAATGATGAAACAGCCAGAAATGTTCTGGAATTATCAAGTGCATATTATTTTTCGGATCAATGTCTCTTTTTTCAATTAATATTATACTTTGCCTTTTTTAAAGACATTTCAATGCCTAAATCACCCTCCTTTTCACCGAGAAGTCGCAAGCAGATGATTTATGCTTAATAGACTCATACCACAGTCCTTTCAATATTTTGCGTGCACATTCTTTTCAGCCTGGCGCCAGTTTCCTTTAGAACACAAACCATCAACGGTATTTATTTTGTTGGCATTCATGCTTTTACGCTTACGGCTTAGTTTCGTTTTTTTAAATTCTATGGCTGGAATCTACTGATACTATCAAGCCACCAAGAAAGGATTGGGATGCAGAAAAGGAAGAGAAGAGTGAGGACTGCAGCTGAGAAAAGGAAAAAATTGAGGGTAATTTTCCACATAGAATACTAACTGTTAGGCCTCAAGAGTTTCAGTTTAGACCGCTCGTTGTCACTCCGATATGCGCCTTCAATTTCACTGTACGTACGTGCGCCTGAACTGGAGTACAAATGATTTTAATAGTCTAGACTAACGTTAGATGTTTTACCAGTCTTGGTCAGTTGGCAATTTACATAAGGTCCAGATCTACTGGTCTGCTTCTGCCTCAGCCTCAGGCGCCTCGTCGAGCTCTGAATCTGGCTCTGGCTCGAACTGATAGTGATAGGGTTTGATGTTACTGTGGTCAATTTTCAGCGCTTGTTCAGAACTGTGAGTGTGTGACCATGTGACCATGCATATTTTCGACCTGTGACTCCGGCATGGAGATATCCTACTATAACATACCATAAATTAACTAAATCCTCATCAATTGTTCAAATAATGGTGATCATCAATTCATAATGTGAATTACTTGCATGAATTTAATGAGGATCTGTGATTACAGTCACTTACTTCATGTACGCGCGTGCGCCCGCATCCCATCGTCGTTATGCACTTGAATTGTGCAGCGCTCGGCCGTGAAACCTGTGAGAAAGTGCATGTATACTAATGTCTTTGTTTTTAGGAAAAAAAAAACTTCATCTTTTAAATCATGACCATTATTTGAACTATTGTTAAAGATTTAGTTGATTTTTGGTACGTTATAGAACTTATAGTAGGGTATCTCTAATCAAGTGTTATGTTATGTTGAGTATAATGCCAATGTTGTTTCCTGCAGTGACGTCATATGCTATTGCGCAACAGAGCTCCGAAAATGGGCTTTTTTTCTGAGCGGTCTGAGTCGTCATTTTTTTAAACTAGATTCCAGAATTATTGATGATTTCTAAGAAAAATCATTGTCATATTCGGAATGTCCGTCATAATTTTCTCAATTTTAATTCGTTTTGATTAGAGGGGACCTTTAATTTGGATTCAGCTCATAAAATTGAAAAGAAATTCATATTTTGATTAGAGAAAGAAAAAAAAGTACCATGTGGTGATTTAAAAATGCTTTTTATGTTTTATGTTAGATGATGTTGAACAATTAGTTATAATAATTATGTGCCTTTTTCCCCTCTCTATTTACTCCTTTCTACCCATTGCTTTTTCTTGCTCCCTTGCATTGTTTCATTTTCTTTCTCTTTCTCTAACCACCCTTTCCCTCCCTCCCTCTCTTTCTCTCTAATTATTTGTCTGTATATATTTCCCTCACTACATCTCTCTGCCTCTTTCCTACTTCCTTTCCATCTTTTCTCGCTTGTTCTCTTTCTCTATTTTTTCTCTCCCCCTCTTTCTGCTCTCTCTTCACCTATCACTATTTTTAACCTCTCTCTCTCTCTCTCTCACCTCCCCCTCTCTCTGTCTCTCTAGTTTTCAACCACAACTTCATCCAAACTCTGGAGATCAATCACCGGACTGATGAGGGTGGGAGACTCATCGTCGAGAACGCGCGTATGATTACTGAAGGGAAAGGGAGCGATCTTGTCTATAAACGTGACAGGTTTGAAATGATTGACATCCCGGTCTGTAAGGCTGGCAATGGTGAGTATATAAGTCCAGGATATTGATAATAGTATACTGGTATTTTAGCCACGGTAAATATACTATGGTACTACCATGGTAACACCACGGAACAGTACTACCACGATGCTTCCATGGTACATACAGTACTACCATGGCTCTATATATGTAGTGTACCGTAATAATTGTAACGGTAATACCATGGTAGTACCATGGTATATGTACCGTGTCCAAAATTCTGTGTACCATGGTAATATTTTATAAGGGGATAATAATGGTAGCTTCTTGTATAGCGCCCATGTCTGTTAAAGTGCCCATGTCTGTTAGGCACTGATGCTTCAGTCATTTCAATATTAGGGACTTTTCGATTTGCACATCGCATAGTGGACTGCTACATTTGACGTCCTTTTAAGGCACTGGCATTCCGCCTAAACGCTCAAATTATTTGTTATCTTGTCAAGAACTCAACCTTCTCTTTAAATTGATGCTTTTTGCTTTTAAATGTTCAGGTCAAGCGCAGATGGTACGTGAACTGATTAAAAACCAGCCCCAGCTCCAAAATCACAAGAATTCCCAGCTTGTGGCCTTCACAAAGTAAGACTTTGCAGTGACTCTTATATATCTTATTTGTGTTGTTGATCCATTAGTTTAAGGAGGCTAGTTTTCAAGATTTTGCATCCAGGAGGGACTACGACTGCTGATGGCTTGCACCAGAATAATCTATTGAATAAAATCACCTGAAAATATTAAAAAACATTAGTCATGTTTTTATGTCTTGAAAACAAATGTGACTTGATGTTGCCAAAGACTGTGCTGAAAGTGGACTCTATAGGAATCAATTATAATGATAAAATCTGAATAAAACAGTTATTTTTTCATATTTTGTTCTTGAGAAAATGATTGAAGAGCACTGCAGGCATCCTTTATGAATGTAAATGTTTGCATTTCTTTTGGTTGATATTCCCAGCGACGATGTTGAGAACATCAACAAAGAATGCAGTAAGTACTATGCTGCACATGCTACATTCAAGCCAGGTCGACAGCATAATCATCATATCGGAGACAAGATCTGCGCTAGGAAAAACTCCACCATCAGGATCTTAGGACGAAGCAACCCCAAGGACAAGGACAAGAAGAAGCAAGAGACAGAAGGGAGCGAGGTCAAGGTGGACAACCAGAAACAAAGAGAGGGTCAGGCAGGCCCGAGCGAGAAGAAGGAAGAGAAGGGCGTAGAATTATATCGCATCAGTAATGGAGATACTTTCTTCATTGAAAATGTAAGTGAAAGGAAACTATTTTCTGAATGAGGTTACACATAGAACCATGAGCATAATGGCTGATAGATGTAAGTTATAAAACAGCCCACTCTTACTGTACGACAGTCAGAAATGATATTGTGTATGGTTGTGTTTTCTAATTCACTGTCAAATGCCTATCAAATTTTCATACTGATATAGAGGAAGAAATGTTATCTCTGCTATGATCATGATCTTTTGCAAGAGCAAAGCTGATAAAATAGCTGGGAAGTCTTTTGGTGAATTAATAAGATTAGTTGATACTTTTTCATCTGTAGGTGACTAAACTTTTTTTAATATAGAGTGAATTAAAGGAGCTACACAAAGAAAAATTCACTACAACTGATCATTAGAACAAATTACATATGGATGGAAAGATTTTCTCTTGAAAAACATGAATAACTTGCTGAGAAATCATATAGATATCATGGAAAGGCGTAAATGCAATTTTTCAAGACCCTTCTTAGACCCCCGAACGCCCCTGAACGTAAGCCAAACACACGAGCGTAGCGAGCTCTGAATAGTGACGTCACACACTGGACAAACAGCTCAGTACCGGCCGCGTACTGGAGTCGCGCATGTATTAGTCTGCAGCTAGCCAGCCGTGTCCCGTGTGTGACGTCACAAATATTGACGCTCTACAAAGGACCGCTGAAGGCAGAAAATCTGGATCTCAAAACTAACATTTTTGAGAGTTGATTACTGCGGGCCCCAAACATATTTTAAAGAGGAGAGTTTTTGTATTTGATCAGTAAGGCTTCCCCTTCGCAATGATATGAGTTTTTCATCAATTCAAAACACTTATGATTCTTCGTGTGTCTACTTTAAAATAAACTCTTTTGAGAAAATGGGCAGTATTGAATAATTAACATTATTTTTTTGCTTGTCAAATTAGGTGAATTTGTTTTTTGTATCCTCAATATCCCCAGTTGAGAGAAGTGGTGGAGAATGACGGGAAGAAAAACGAGATTGCCACTCTCCAGTCAATGGATGAAGAAGAAGGTACTCTATTTGATGTGGACTTCAAGGAGATGAGGAGCAGGTCCAAGATCCAATATGCCTGGGCTAGGACCATCCACACCTTCCAGGTAAGATCATGATACGTATGGAGAGGTGTCATTGTTGAGTGGTTTAAGGATGTTCCACAGGGATGTTCGTGTGCACCTTAACTGCTTAGGGCCAGCTGGTTATGTATTCACCATGCACAATGCCTAAAGCTCATGGTATTGTGCATAGTAAAATACATGATCAGCTGGCCCGTTGCGTACAAATTACATTATCGCGGATTGTCTTTTAAAACACTGGCTGGAGATGCATTATTGTCCTTTAGGCTTCGGCAAGAAATTGATACATATTCCCCACTCTCCATCCATGTGTTACAATTAGGGTACTTAAAACAGAATTCCTTAAATGCTGTGAGCACCAAAATCAGTATACCAGCTAGTGCCAGATTGATTTTGGAGTGCCATGAGCACCTTGCATGGTGGATATGAGCGCGGTAGAAATATCCATTATCAAAATTCTTCTCTTTCTTTATCTTCTTCTTTGTTATTTCATTATTATTGCAATAAGATGTATGAAATAGCTCTCATCTAAATTTTCTCTACTGTGCTTAATGCAAAGTATTTTTTTTATACCTCTCTTTAGTATGTTGAATAAATCTAGTCATCTAATTGGTCGAAATTGGAGTTGTGATTTTAGCCGTGCCTGCCTACCGGTCAAAAGTTTTTTAAAAGATGCCCGCATGCCCGCCTATCGGTCAATAGTTTTTAAAGATGCCCATTGCCCCGAATAACGGGCCGCATCAATAGATTTTGCTGAGATCCCCATTGGTTTACGTGTAAAAAGCTTCTTGGTGCGAGCGCGGATACCATACAGTGCTTTTTGTCTGCGATTCCTGAATTATTGTAACATTCAGGCAACTTTCCAGCGGAGATTAACAGACAATGTCTCAGATTTTCTGTGATGTTTTAACCAGTCTTTACTCAAGATATGGATAAGGTAAGAATTCTTTGTGGATTTGTTTGTGAATTCGGTATATAAAAGATATATGAACTGCTTTAATATTTGAAGCATAGCTGTTTCTAGACTGGCTCTCGGGGACGTTACATCGTGATATGACCCCAAGATGCGCCAAGGGGTCATATCAAGATGGGGTTTCCTGATATAACCCCTGGAGCCTATAGAAACAGCGATGCCTCTCATAGCAGTCAATATATCTATATTATTGCCCTGACTTAGCTGAGCTGTCATAAGGCACTAATAACCAAGGAATTTCTTCCTACCATGTTAATACACTCCACCTGGGTGGAGAGTGGCGAATGTAAATTAATATCCTGCCGAAGGACATTGTGTTTTATAGTCTGGCACCTTACCCATTATAAACAACATATCTAACCTCTAAGATGAGCCAATTGAATCATCCATGGAATACCATTCTCATTATCCTCCAGGCATCATACAGAAATCCCTCGGTTTCTATAGGCTGTAAGTTAAATGGGATGAATTTAAAGATTGTGCTAGATTAATCAGTAACATTTTAAAATTTCTTAAAGTTTGTTGGTCTCTATTCGCATTTTCTCATCCATTCTTCTAACCATCCCCCTTATGTCTCCCCTCTTTTTACTCGAACTCCAGGGTTCCGAGGTAGACTACATCGTGTACGTGATAACTCCAAACTCTTTCTTCGAGACTTGGCAGCACCTCTACACGGCGATCACCAGGGGGTGTAAGGGATGCATCATCGTCGGGACACCGGCCCGCCTGCAGACGGTTTTGAAAACCAATCCTAGACCAAGACAAACCAGTCTGGCAAGGTTCCTCAGAGAGCACCTTCGTGAACTCCTGGTATGTACTTCTCCTCCATGCTTAATAGCCTGTTCAGACGTGAAGTAACAAACCACCTCAGAAAACTGTGGCAAGTTACTCTAAAACAGTTAAAATTTGTCTACACAACATGTTTTAGGATTTTGCGAGTGGTATTTAGACTCATGAAATAAATTAAAAAATAATTTTTTTGTGTGATTCCCGAAATGTTCATAGAATGAAATAAACTCTCCTTTATGAACCACAAAAGTGTCATGTTTCTGGTTTTCATGTTCACTAGGCCAAGTTTGGCCCAGTGCACTTTTGTAGTCTTTTAGAGGAGAAATATGCTCAATTAAAGCTATAGTTCCTATGTGGATGCTTTTGATTTATCCTTCGGAGAGGTACTTTGGATTCGGCAGCGTTATACGCCGCGTCATATTCTTGTGTGCGCTCTAACTGCCACATTTCTTTCAAATTTTGTAAGAAGATGTATCTTGGTACAATCTACACATCTACACTTTTTGGTGATGCTGCCACCTTTTTTCGTCTATTATGGAGTCAAAGGTCATAATTTGGTTGGTATCTAGTGTGCGCTCTGCAATTCATATAATCGTATAATCTACACACCGGGATGCTGCCCCCAGTGTTACGTCTTCTATAGGGTCAAAGGTCATATTTGGATAGATGTCTTGTGTGCACTCTAGTGTACGGTCTAACTGCATCATTTCTAGACAGATTTCTTTCAAATTAAGGATGGAAGTGTATTTTGGTAAAATCTATGCACTTAAAGTTTTTGGTGATGCTGCCACCAGTGTCCCGTGTTTTATAGGGTCAAAAAGTCATATTTTGAAGGATGGCGTGAGTGCACTCTGCAGAGCTTATTTCTTGATGAATTTCTTTCAAATTTTGTATAGAGATGTATCTTGGTACAATCTACACATCTACACTTTTTGGTGATGCTGCCACCTTTTTTCGTCTATTATGGAGTCAAAGGTCATAATTTGGTTGGTATCTAGTGTGCGCTCTGCAATTCATATTTTAAGGCGGATTTCTTTCAAATTTCGTATGGAGATCAATTTTTCTTGGTACAATCTACACATCTACACTTTTGCGCGATGCTGCCTTCATTTTTTTGTCTTTTATATGGTCAAAGGTCATATGTCTTTTAAGCGCTCTATCTGCCACATTTCTTGACATATTTTTTTCAATTTCTTTGCAGAGATGCACTCTAATCTACACACATATTGTTTTGGTGATTGTTGCTCCTAGTCTTGACAATAGTCAGAGGCACTAGTGGCGATCTCTACGTCATCCTTTTGTTTCAGGTAGGGGAGAGGGGATCTTTGTCCCTTCTTCAAACATGAGGATGACACAAAAATCTCTGACAATGCCAGGTGATACATTTGCATTGCACAGCAATACAGATTGCGATATTTCTAGCTTTAATATTGTACTAATTTATACCAATAAATTCTTATTTTTCATTCCTCTGTTCACTGCATTTCTGCTTTCTTTGATTGGTTTATAAGTCCTTTCAATGATTAATTCCTTACTTACAGGTCTCAAGACCCATTCTTAGAGAGGTTGATCCCAGGACACTAGATAAACCAGCGCCAGGAAACTTCTCTAGCTCCAACACAGGTACCTAGCCTTCATACTTTATGAAATGTAAACTGGATCAAGCCCTTTTTACCCAATACTAAAAAGTTGTGATTGATTGTACCTAAATAATAATAATAATTGTTATTTGTATAGCGCATATCACTAACACAAAGAAAGTCCCTATGCGCTTAGAAAAATAATCTGCAATGGATTGTACATGTAAGTCATCAGCAATAGCCTCTCCTGTATCTAAGTCATCAGCAGTAGCCTTTCCTGTTTGTAAGACATCAGCAGTCTACTGGATGTAAGTCATCAGAATATGGGTTCCCATAGAAAATTAGGTGTCCTTTTTGTTGGTTTGATCAGGGCTGGCAACATAACGCCAAGTTGATACTGTTAATATCACTTTGATGACCTCATTTGGGTACTATTGTTTTATTTTGGGATAGGAGTGGTTAATGAATGAGTCTTTTTATACATATAACTGTCCCATTTGAATTTGTGAAGGTGCATTACACTGGGTAAAATGGCACTGACTGATAATTATATGTTTGCAGGCTGATAGTACTGAACAGAAGAATAGGATGATATTTGATGTCAAACCACTGAACAAGATGGTTTTACGGTTCTTATACTGTTTTTATCAACTAGTAGACAGTAGGCCTACTATTCAGGACTTATTTCTCATTTTCTCTTTTGTCTTTTATCCCTTGTTTCACTGAACAGCCAAGCCCAACAGAGAGAAGCTCTCCGGGAAGCGGAAAATTCAGAGCAACACTGTTCCTGTCAACCAAAATGTGCCATATCTGCAGGGAGGTGATAGTACAGCTCCAATGGATTCAGAGGTACCCAAGAAAAAAAGGGCCTTGTGAATGGAAACCATTTAATACTGTGAATTCCATGGCTGTTGCAGAACAGGAACTTCTGGATAAGGTTAAAGGATCAAGTATATGTTAGTAATAGAACAGAACAAGGCACAGGGAAATTATCAACACAGCAGCATGAAGGAAAAATCATCCTTCACCTCTTTCCTACCTAAGGAACAAATAACGACCAACTGTCCCTAACGGCCACTCATGATTCCCTGCAGAGAATTCATGTACTAACTAACCCGCCTACTAGCGGTCACTAGCGGATCACTTCCTGTCACAGCCACAGCGGCTATCTTAGTCTAGATTCTGTCTGATTTTATATATTTTTTATCTCCTTCCTTACACATATCCCACACCCAGACGCAGTGTCTACAGTCATAACGCGACCCCCAAAAAGAAAGAAGTTAGTGCTCACTATCCCCCCCCCCCCCCACTAAGCACTGAGCAAATTATCGGCAAGCACGATTTTGCAAATTTTCGGGAGCAAAAAAAACAACAAAATATTAGTGCTCACTACCCCCCCCCCCCCCCCACTCCCCACTAAGCGAGTTATCGGTTTAAGGTAAAATAATTATTGAAGATTAGCCCATTACAAATAAATTGGTTGTTGTATTTTCATTTGAATGTATTTTTTATTTGTTTCCTTTTTGAATCTACAGGTGCAACATTTGGAAAGAAACACCAAAATTACTTTCCGCTTGTTTTGGAGAGAAATAGTTCAATCAGTGTTTTTTTATATTTAATTTGATGTCCCAATTACATGTACCTTGACAGATATTTGTTATAGTCACAAAATGAAAACTACCCCTCCAATATTCAAATGAATGAAAGTATCAATGAATTTGAAACAATGATTTTTTCAATCTTAAAATAGATATTGAAAGATATTGCATGATTTTAATTGAATCTCTATTTGAATCGTATCTGAGTTATCATTTTATTTTAAGTGCCATTTTAGAGAGTAGTTTATCTACCAGTTATTGAGTAACTGTTTTTTAAATGTTTTAATGATAATTTGCATGAAATGAAAGTACTTTAATATCGTTTCATGTGTCCAAATGTTCTTGGTAATATTACCGTTTACAGCAATAAACAAACTAGGTAATGCTAAAATGTATTCAAGAATGTAACAATTTGTCTCAACACCCTTTTGAGATCAAATGTATAAATTGATCCTTGTAGAAATTGTAATCGTTGCTTGCCACCTTCTAGATGTTGTGAAATGGTGTTTGAATGTCAGCAGGGACTGAAATAATCTGTAATCATAAAGTTGATTCCTGTTGCAGCAATAATTTATCTTGCGCATACTTGTAATATTTCATTTGTGTAATTTATGCACAATCATATGATTAAATTTGAACATGCTTCATGTTTAGTTTGCTTTTTGTTTACATTCTTATATTTATATTTTATCAACAGACCGTTCTTAAATTCTAAAAATGAATGTTTCATTTAAAAATTACTGATAACAAATTCATATCGTGTATGTATCTCCATTACTTCAAATTCACCTTGCACTTATTACTTGTTGCAATAATGGGCAAGTATCAATTTCATGAAGAGCCAATTTGGTTTGAGAAATATGTGTCTCTCTCTTCATCTGCAATAATTCTTGCAATATTTTTTTTTCTCATTTCAATTTTCAATTAATGTCAATAAAATTTTCTGTAGATTTTAATACTTGATACTATTTTATTTTGAGATTTGTGTAACTACTGAAATCAATTTTATGTTTCAATCATGCTGAGATTACAATTTAAATTATATTTATGGCTTAATTAATTATTCATCTTAATTTCCATTCAAGGAGTATGAAAAAAAAGGTGTTAAACCAATGAATTTCTTTCATTATTTTACCTTGAATATATTTTATGTGCTAGTACTTTAGCGGCATCAAAGAAACACAAACATCGTCTTCTGATGACTGGTTGCTTTAAAGGAGGATAGAAAGATTGAATATCTTGGTGAAACTGATATGCGAACAAAGTCTGAATGGATTTCCCCCCTAAATTTATGAATTATTTGAATCTGAGATCTCTTACATTTTTTGAATATTTCCAAACTTATAATTGCTATTTAGGCCTAAATCTTGTCTTGCTAATTTGAATTGCTAAACAGTACATGTATCTTTCATCTTTGTGCTTTTTAAATTATTTTTTCTTCTTTTCTTTTGACTAACTGAAGGAAGCAAGGTACCCACATACATATATAATTATATGCAAATAAATAATGTTGTTGTTGCTAAAGCCAAATTAAGCTTGTTTTATCATGTGCCTCGATTTGAGGGTTCACGTATTGCAGCGAGTTTGTATTCGCGTTTTTTGTACAGAGATTTACTGCGTATTGACAGTTACACTGCCGCTGCAGATTTCTTTTTTCCCATACCGTGATAGAAATTCCTTATTCTTATTTTCAAATGTTGGCAGGTATGATGTATGTATTCAGTGCAGCCTCAAGGAAATTTGCCTTAATTAGACAAGAATGGGAAAATGATCGAGTGATTTCAAATTAAAGATTTGATCATTTGACCCTTTTTGTCACCCACTTGTTTCAAGCAATCGTATAAATCTCGGGATGCATGTTCTTGTAAAAAAAAGCTTTATATTGATTTAATACCGAATTCACTTGTTTCTTCTGCTTCTTCTTGGTTTGTGACATTTGTCCTCACACAAAGAGTGCAACCGCATAAGGTTCTATGCTGATCTATTGTTTCACACGGCCCCAATGGAAATCAGTCTCGTAACTGTTTGGGTTTTTTTTAACCGTGTATAAATAAAGATATTAATTCAATTCAATTCAATGCTGTTAATATGTGTCAAAAATATTAAAATCTACATACGGTACATGTAATTACAAATGCATGTACACACGCAAATTATGTATTCATGTGAAGTTCTTGTGACTGTTTATAAAAAAAGAAGAGTTTTTTTTTTAAACCACTCTGATATTTTTACGATTCCTCTCTCAAAAGGCGACCTACTCAATATTGACTGAATCAAGGAGCAGGTATTATCACATTCATTGTGGAAATATCGGAAGGATGTCGACCTTAATTCTATTACACTTTTTCTCACAAATTTTAATTTCTTACGATACATTTTTAATATTAACAATTATTTCCTACATTATCACAACCTAAAATGGCTCAGATGAGATTGCAATCCAACTGAAAGCTCAATACATAATTTAATGCTTACATTTATTTTGATAGTGTTCGATTACAAATACCGTATGTGGTATTGGTGGTTGTTACGATATGCGATTTCCGAATATCCGGTATCCGTCGTAGTTGCATATTAAATAACATGGCTACCATAACAAACCAGTCTGCAGACTTTCTTATATTCTGAGTTATCTACCATTACCAAGACCAACTCATCAGTGATCACATCCACAACCAACTTTATTTCAGAACGAGCAGATTCTGACCCATAGGAAAGAAATGAGCCTGCCGCATACTCCTGCGGCAGACTTGCCGCAGATCTGCCGCAGACCTGCCGCAGACAGTCATCTTTTTCACATGCAAATTAGGTCTGCCGCAGACCTGCCGCAGACTTGCCGCATACTCTTTCAGTATGATGAAGAGTCTGCGGCAGGTCTGCCGCAGACTTGCCGCATACTCTTTCAGTATGATGAAGAGTCTGCGGCAGGTCTGCCGCAGACTTGCCGCATACTCTTTCAGTATGATGAAGAGTTTGCGGCAGGTCTGCCGCAGACTTGCTGCAGACCTGCCGCAGACTCTTCATCATGAATATTCATATCTCATATAGACCTGCTGCAGACCTGCCGCATACTCTTTCATATCCAGTACGTGGCAATAAAGTATGCATGTAGATAGAACCAGTGATAAACTGATTGATACTTCATAATCGATATTGGCAATATCGATATTACCAATTAGGTAATACCAATATATATCGATATTACCAATTAGGTATATTCTATTTTCAATTGTATTAACACCATCACATATATCATTTGAAGTGTATTCAAGAGTAACATTTAAAGTGACACAGGCTCGTACACATATATATATACTAAATATGTATATTGTTTCTTGGTTAGTAATCATATAATCAATATCAATCTATCAATCTATTGCTAAAACGTGAATGTAATTGTTACATGATCAGACAAAATAATCTATTGGTTATAACAATGGCAAAAGGAAAATAGAAATCACAAAAATGATGTGCATTGTCTTAATTTGCTTAACAAATCATGATAAATGTATTTTTCTGTCACACGTGTAAAGTAATAATGAATATGCATGAGATGATTGGTTTCAATTGGTTTCAATTGGCCCTATAGCAAAGTGTTTGGTATGACAGAAGCTAAAAAGACAATTAACAGTGCTAATTAACACA
The DNA here is from genome assembly GCA_035222895.1 of Strongylocentrotus droebachiensis. Classification (NCBI taxonomy): domain Eukaryota; kingdom Metazoa; phylum Echinodermata; class Echinoidea; order Camarodonta; family Strongylocentrotidae; genus Strongylocentrotus; species Strongylocentrotus droebachiensis. Next base: position 1,925 of record JAVYIG010009108.1, on the reverse strand, counting down.
GGAATTTACAAGATCATGGGCTCAGCCTGCAACCTCATATGGTACTGCATGTCCTACAAAATGGCCGCCTATAGCCTTGCTTCAGACTGTATAATTTCCCACTTTTCTGTGGCAGACCTGCCGCAGACTGTTCCTGTGGCCTACTGGTATGTGGCAAGTCTGGAGCAAAGTTTCGCCCTGCCGCAGACCGTTCCTGTGGCATACTAGTATGCGGCAAGTCTGGAGCAAAGTTTCATCCTGCCGCAGATCTGCCGCAGACTGTTCCTGTGGCATACTGGTATGCGGCAAGTCTGGAGCAAAATTTCTTTCTGCCGCATACTTCGGCATACTCTCTGCGGCAGATCTGCGGCAGGTCTGCGGCAGGTCTGCGGCATACTTTTCACTTTCCTATGGGGATAGCTGAGGTTACAAGCTCTTCGAGAGATAATGTACATATTGTGCTAATTTCATATTTTGTATTGATTAGTTAAATTTCATTTTGGGTTCACAGATATCGACTTCTTTAACATTCCGTTTCCATGGCAATTAAGGTCCATTTTTACATAACCGTGACTTCCAATGACGCAATTTTTTATTATAATCACGTGTAGCTTAAATTATTAAATGCTTACCATTTGTTTCATGTTCTTAAAATACAATTACTGAACTTCTAATATTTTTGTATTTGTTATCATTGTAATTTATTATGATAGCTGAGTGTCCTAGCCCCCCCCCCCCCAAAAAAAAAAAAATTTACATTTACATTTACATGATGCAAACATTCATTTAAAAATGTGGATGCGATTCATATTTTACAAATATCACTTTATCTTACTGCTCCATTTTAAATCATGATTGACACTTGTAATGACTAGCATGTTGGTGGTAATTAGGTGAAATGTTTTGAATACATATGTTGACTTGCTTGCAATGCGTTTTAAATTTTAAAATTAAAATTACAAAAGTACATGTATATATATATACATTTTACATATATTACATTTTCTAAAATTCAAATATTAATCCATTATCATGGTAATAAATACCCACTACTAACCTTTGGGCAAACAAGCACATTCTGATAGCTAAAGATCCTAACAAACTGAAAACTCTCCCTTAAGATTATGTCTAACAGGGCGGGGGCCTTTTTGGTTTTTGGCGCATTCCATGGATTAATACTGCTAATAATGGTGATAATTGCCATGTACATCTACATGTTCAGTGTGTCAACCACTCAAAATGTACATCCTGTAAAAAAAAAAACTCCCTTGGAATACTACAAAATGACTCATCCATCACATTTTCTGATTATTTCTTTTCTGGATGTGCGTTACAAAATAAATTATTTGTTTAATCATGAAAAATGGGCAGATTTATGGTATGTTAAAAACTTTGAAATATAAATATAGGAATTGTTTATAACCACATCTTTTCGTTTTGTACTATCCAACTTTGAAATGTATATTATAAACATGTTATTACTTCAAACTCATAAAGAAATTTATATCATTTAATAATAATAATAATATTTAATTGTTATATAGCGCTTAATACAAATGTCTCTAAGCGCTTTACAAATATACTACTACCCCGGTCATTGGATTCAGTGCTTGCTCGCACACACTGTGTGCACAATCTCCACTCCCTGGGGAGCATTCCAGCCGGGCGTTACTTGACGCTCACAAGCTGTTTGACCAACAATGACGGCCGCATCCTACCGGGTACCCATTTGACACCTGGGTGGAGAGTAGCAAGTGCAGGTTAATATCTTGCCAAAGGATATTAGTGCCGTGTCGGGATTCGAATCCTCGACCTTCGCATCAGATATGACACATATTTGATCATGAAATTAAAAACCATGAATGTTTACATTCTTTCAGATTTTAAGAGGAAAAAAAACTTTAGTAAACAAAATAATAATCCAGCCTTATTTCATTCCTAGTAGT